>PVKV010010217.1:11971-77003 GCA_004027835.1 Alouatta palliata | reverse complement strand
GCTGGGACTACAGGCACGCACCGTAGGCTAAGGCTACCCCCTCGCCTCGGCCTCCCGAGTAGCTGGGACTACAGGCACGCACCGTAGGATAAGGCTACCCCCTCGCCTCGGCCTCCCGAGTAGCTGGGACTACAGGCACGCACCGTAGGCTAAGGCTACCCCTCGCCTCGGCCTCCCGAGTAGCTGGGACTACAGGCACGCACCGTAGGCTAAGGCTACCCTCTCGCCTCGGCCTCCCGAGTAGCTGGGACTACAGGCATGCACCATTACACCTGGCTACTTTTCTTTTTTTTTTCTTTTTTTTTTTTTTTGAAATAGGGTTTCACTCTGCTGCCCAGGGTGGAGTGCAGTGGTACTATCTCAGTTCACTGCAGCTTTTCCTCCAGGATTCAAGTGATTTTCCTGTTTTATCCACCGAGTATCTGGGACTACAGGAGTGGGGCACCATGCAGGGCTGATTTTTTTTTCTTTCTTTTTTTTTTTTTTTTGAGAGTCTTCCTCTGTCGCCCAGGCTGAAGTGCAGTGGGTGATCTTGAGTCACTGCAACCTCTGCCTTCCGGGTTCAAGTGATTCTAACCCCTTAGCCTCCCACGTAGCTGGGATTACAGGCATGTACCACCATACCTGGCTAATTTTTGTATTTTTAGCAGAGACAGGGTTTTGTCATGTTGCCCACGCTGGTCTCAAACTCCTGAGCTCAAGCTGTCCACCTGCCTCTGCCTCCCAAAGTACTGGGATTACAGGCATGAGCCCCTGCTCCTGGCCACCTGGTTAATTTTTCTTTTTGTTTTTGTAGAGACGAGGTCTCTTCGTATTGTCTACGTTGATCTCATACTCTTGGGCTCGAATGATCCTTGGCCTCCCAAAGTGTTGAGATTACTGGTGTTAAGGCACCACGCACAGCCAAGGGTGCTGTACTTCTGAATGACTCCTGAGAGGCTGTGTGTGAGGTGTAGGGGAGGCAAGCTGGAAGTCCAAGAGGACCCCCTGGCTGTGTGTCCAGAAATGAACACCTTCTGTCCTGTGCTTGCCCTGCCTGGGGGCACCTACTAGATGTCCCCTGTACACATGAACTGAGTGTGTAAGGCACTTACAAGGCTCCTTTAGCGATGTATCATGTGATGTCACCATGTGTGTTCATCATTGTGGGTGCCGCAGAGCCACGTAGAGAGCAAGCTTGTCCTCTTCCCTCCTGCAGCTGCGCCAGGAAGTGGTGGTGTGCATGCGGAGGGACACGGCGCTCGAGACGGCCCTCAATGCCAAGGCCTACAAGCGCAGCAAGCGCCAGTCCCTGCGTGAGGCTCGCATCACCGAGAAGCTGGAGAAGCAGCAGAAGATCGAGCAGGAGCGCAAGCGCCGGCAGAAGCACCAGGTGCGCCCCGGCATCCCGAAGGCCCTGCTGCCCGCCCGCCTGGCCACCTGGCTTGTCCTAGCGGTTGCCCCGGGGCTGTGTTCCCTTTGTTCCTAAACATGCTGCTTGCCTCTCCTTTTGCTCATCGTTAACAGTGTTCTAGGCACTGAGAGCGTATTGCTGTAAAAACCCAGTGGTAGGGAGAAGACAGTGATCAAATCCATGCGTAGCACATTCGGAAGATAATAGGGCGCAAAGAAAAGGCAAGCCGGGGTAGAGAAAAGGAAAGGGCTGTTGTAGACATGATGTTGAGGGAATTCTCTCTTTTGGAGGTAACATCTGAGCAGAGCCCCAAGGGAGGGAGCCACACACGTGTGAGCAAAGAGCTTTCCGGGAAAGGGAAAGGTACAAGGGCCCTGGGCTCGAACATGCCTGTGTCTTTATGGAAAGCGAGGACCTGCGTGTAGCCAGAATAGACTGAGTAGCAGGGAGAGCTGGAGGATGGGAGGGCCGGGAGGTGACGGGCAGGTGATGCAGGGCCTTGTGAGCTGCAGGGAGGGCTTTCACTCTGAGTGCAGTGGGAGCCACAGAGGGTTCTGGGCAGTGCAGGGACTGCTGTGGCTCAGAGTTTCACAAGATGAATTGATGAGATGAAAGTCTTGAAATCTAAAATCAGTTAAGGATTTGGGCATGATAGTGCTTATTTTGGTCATTTATGTATTTTCTAAAGATTTTCTACAATTAATATCTATTACTAGTATACTGTAAAATAATCTAGAAAATCAACACAGCAATCTCTGTTAACATTTATGTTTTTTGTTTCTTTGAGATGGAGTATTGCTCTGTTACCCAGGTTGAAGTGCAGTGGTGCAGTCTTGGCTCACTGCAGATTTTTTTGTGTGTGTTTTTAGTAGAGCTGGGCTTTCACCATGTTGGTCAGGCTGGCTTTGAGCTTCTTACCTCAATTGATTCATCTGCCTTGGCCTCTCAAAGTGCTAGGATTACAGTGCAATGGCGTGATCTCGGCCCACTGCAGCCTCCGCCCTGGTTCAAGTGATTTTCCTGCCTCAGCCTCCCGAGTACCTGGGATAGATTTGCGTGCCGCCACGCCTGGCTAATTTTTGTATTTTTAGTAGAGACAAGGTTTTTACCATGTTGGCCAGACTGGTCTCAAACTCCTGACCTCAGGCATTCTGCCTGCCTCGGCCTCCCAAAGTGATATTCTAGGTTTTAAACAAGCCTTGTGGGGAGACATGTTCCCCTTGCTGCTGAGTGGTCAGCCTTCTCTTTCGTGCGTTTCTGCAGGAATACCTCAATAGCATTCTCCAGCATGCCAAGGATTTCAAGGAATATCACAGATCGGTCACAGGCAAAATCCAGAAGCTCACCAAGGCAGTGGCCACTTACCACGCCAACACGGAGCGGGAGCAGAAGAAAGAGAATGAGCGGATCGAGAAGGAGCGCATGCGGAGGCTCATGGTACGGTCCCACCTTCCTGACGTGTGTCCTTCTACACGCGTACCTGGTGCTGTGGGCTCCAGGGATTGCCCGCCCAGGGTTATCTCAGGGCATTTCACAGCTTGGAGTTAGAGGTGGGGCGGAGGGAACGAGCAGGCGCGGGCTTGGGAGTCAGTCCTGGGCTCGGATCTTTTTATCTTTGCTGATCCCTCTGACCATCAGGGTGACTGTGACCTCAGGCCACTTAGCCAGCTCCTCTGCCTTCTCTGGAAAATGCAAGTGGTGCCCCCTCCCCTGGTTCTGTGAAAGCCACAGGTGGTGCGATCCAGCTCCTCCACCCCTAGGATAAACATCTGAGTATTTGTGGCTGAGTCGCTGGTTGGACAGATATTGGTAGCGTGCTCTGGGCCAGGCGCTGCTCTGTGTGTGGGGGACACAGAAGGGAGCAGGATACTTTCCTGTCCTTGTCGGGGCTCCTGCTTGTGCTTGAAGGGGAGATACTCAAATGAAACAGAGTAGTGGATGGTGACAGCTGAAGTGAGGAGGGTGAAGCGGATGATGGAAAGAGAGGGACAGGGTAGTAAGTGAAGGCCTCAGAACAGAGGCCTGAAGGGTGACCCTGATGCACAAACGCGGAGATCAGGGGTGGAGCCCCAGGCAGCGGGGAACAAAGGCTGAGGTGGCAGGCAGCCATGTACCAGGGACAGCCGGTAACCCTGGGCTCCCAGAACAGCGTCATGTGGGAGGAAGTGAGGTCAGAGCTCACAGGGTCAGGTGGGATGCGGGACCTTTCAGACCATTGGGAGGACTCTGGATTGAATCCTGATCATGAAGGGGAGCCCCACCCCGGAGGATTTTGGCCATGGAATGACGTGATCTGATGTATTCTTAGAAAGTTGGGGGCTCGGCCAGGTGCGGTGGCTCATGCCTGTAATCCCAGCACTTTGGGAGGCCAAGGTAGGCGGATCACCTGAGGTCAGGAGTTCGAGACCGGCCTGGCCAACATGGAGAAACCCCATCTGTATTTTTTTTGGGGAAAAAAAAAAGTTGGGGGCTTGCTATGTGCATTTTTGAGAAGGATGTGCCTTGGACTTGGTGGAGAGAAGGCTTTGGATTTGTGGTGTGTTTCTAGGGCAGAGAGGATAGGACTGGCTCATGGCCTCTGTAATTGGCTCCTGGCGGGACTGTCTGCCTAGCAGGTACCCTTGGAACCTAGCCCTTGGTAGGTTTTGAGGAAATGGTTCCTGAATGAGGAGTTGATTGCTGTGTGAAGGGCTGGCGGCACAGCACCCGCGTGAGCCACGCACGCCTTCAGTGCCCCTCAGGGTTTGCCAGCTGTGGCTGTTCACAGACCTGCACGTTGCACCACTACATTGCCGTAACCCCCACACTTCTGTAGGCTGAAGATGAGGAGGGGTACCGCAAGCTCATCGACCAGAAGAAGGACAAGCGTCTGGCCTACCTCTTGCAGCAGACGGACGAGTACGTGGCTAACCTCACAGAGCTTGTGCGGCAGCACAAGGCCGCCCAGGTCGCCAAGGAGAAAAAGAAGAAAAAGAAAAAGAAGGTGTGCTGGGCCTGGTGTGGCGCCTGCTGCAGGGTGGGATGGGGGTGGCCCTCTTCGCGTGTGTAGCCTTGACCTAGCGGTCAGGGCCTGATTGTGTCTCTCTGTTTCCAGAAGGCAGAAAATGCAGAAGGACAGACGCCTGCTATTGGGCCAGATGGCGAGGTGAGAAAGCAGGATTTCCTGTGGAAGTACCAACCCAGCCCCAAGGCTTTGGTCTGTTTGAAACTTTAAAACCTGTATTCTTTTAAAATGATGAACAATGATACATGATGGTGGTGAGGATCCCAGTGTGTCCTCTGACCCCCGTCCCACCTGCCCCTCCATCCCACATGCTGTGTTTTCTCCAAGGCCTTTTTCTATGCGTGTGATGCATTATTCATCTTTCAGGTTTTACTTTACTGTAATGTCCGACCTGCAGGAGAGGCACAAGAACCGTCCAGAGATGTTCTGTGTGTTCTTTACCCAGAGTCTCCACTTTCACGTTTTGTGTGTGTGTGTGTGTGTGTGTGTGTGTGTGTGGTTTTTTTTTCTTTTTATTCTTATTTCTTATTTGTGTTTCGTTTTGTTTCTTTGAGACAGAGTCTTTCTGTCACCCAGGCTGGACAGCAGTGGCTCACAGCTAGCTAACTGCAGCCTCGACCTCCTGGGCTCAAGTGATCCTACCCTTCCGAGTAGCTGGGACTATAGGCATGTCCCACCACACCCAGCTTTTTGTTTTGTTTTGTTTTTGAGATGGAATTTCGCTCTTTTGCCCACGCTGGAGTGAAGTGGTGCAATCTCGGCTCTCTGCAGCCTCCATCCCTCGAATTCAAGCAATTCTCTTGCCTAGCCTCCTGAGTAGCTGGGATTATAGGCATCCACCACCATGTCTGGCTGATTTTTGTATTTTTAGTAGAGACAGGGTTTCACCTTGTTGGCCGGGCTTGTCTCGAACTCCTGACCTCGTGTTCCGTCCGCATCGGCCTCCCAAAGTGCTGGGATTACAGGCATGAGCCACCGTGCACTGCCAGCTTCGATCTTAAATAACCCCTTGTGTGTGTGCGGTGGGAGAGGTTTGCATAGATGGAGTCTCGCCATGTTTCCCAGGCTGGTCTCGAACTCCTGGGCTCAAGTGATTCTCCCACCTTGGTCTTCCAAAGGCTGTGATTACAGTGGTGAGCCACCATGCTTGCCTTCACGCCAGCTGTCACCCAGTGGCTCTAGATTGTGGTTTGTCTAATGTTCCTTGTGATTAGATTCAGGTTGTGTGTCTCTGGCAGGCAGACCTCTACCATGGCCTTGGGTCCCTCTCAGGGCATCACATCGGGAGTGCATGGCAAGGTTCATAAACAAGGTCACTGGTGATGCCGACTTTGAACCCTTGGTGTCTGCCAAGAGATCCGTCACTGTCCAGTTACTGTTCTTTTCTTTTGTAAGCAGTAAGTAGGGAGATACTTGAGACCTTGTAACTATGTTGTAACTCCTCAAAATTCGAACTAATCCCCCTTTTAGTATCTTTTTTTTTTTTTTTGCCTGTATCAGTTTTTGCTGTGTGTGTTTCAAGATGATGATTTTTAGTTCCATCATTCCTTCTGCGTTGATGTATTTGTTTTTCTATAGTAGGAAAAGCTTTCTCTTTACTCCTGTTTGACCTGTGGGCCATGGTCTGCCAACCCCTGGTGTAGACTCATGGATTCTTGTTTAGTTGAATGAATGGATTCTAATCCTTTAAAATGATTTCTTTTGGTGATTTAGGTTTAGCCAGTAGTTGCTCCTCGACATTGGCCCTTGTTTGCTTTTGGCATGTGCCAACCATTCCTGCAGCACTTCCTTCCTCACCAGGCTTGGCTTCTGCTTTCCCTGCCGAGCCCCTTGGAGCCAGCCCTTTTCTCCAGGGAGTCCTGGTTCCCTTTTTTTTTTTTTTTTTGAGACGGAGTCTAGCTGTATTGCTAGGCTGGAGTGCAGTGGCATGATCTCGGCTCACTGCAACCTCCGCCTTCGGGTTCCAGCGATTCTAGCTGGGACTACAGGTGTGCGCCACCACACCCAGCTAATTTTTGTATTTTTAGTAGAGATGGAGTTTCATCATGTTGGCCGGGATGGTCTTAATCTCTTGACCTTGTGATCTGCCCACCTTGGCCTCCCAAAGTACTGGGATTACAGGCGGGAGCCACCACGATTGGCCTTTTTTTTTTTTTTTTTCTTTTTTCTTCCAAGACACGGTCTCCCTATGTCACCTAGGCTGGAGTGTGTGGCTGGTGCGATCATGGCTCACTGTAGCCTCAACCTCCTGGACTGAAGTGATCCTCTCACCTCAGCCTTCTGAATAGCTGTGGCTACGGGTGCACACCACCATGCCTGGCTATGTTTTCTGTGTTTTTTTGTAGAGACAGGGTTAGGCATGTTGCCCATGCTGGTCTCGAACTCCTGAGCTCAAGCGATCCGTCTGCCTTGGCCTCTCAAAGTGCTAGGGTTACAGGGATGAGCCACTGTGCCAGCTATATATCCTTTTATTACAGAAGAATATTTAGATGCTAAGATCTGACTTTGGGGGTGTCCCCTTCTAGTGGGCCATCACTGCTTCTAGGCCCACTCAGCAGCTAGATCTGGGAAATAGATGAGTATCTGCATTATTCCTTGTATATATTAAAACTCTTGTTTGAGCATGGTGGCTCATGCCTGTATTCCCAGTACTTTTGGAGGCCAAAGTGGGAGGATCACTTGAGCCCAGAAGTTTGAGACCAGTGTAGACAATATGGCAAAACCTTGTCTCTGTAAAAAAATTTTAGAGGCCTGGCGTAGTGGCTCACGCCTGTAATCCCAGCACTTTGGGAGGCCAAAGCAGGCAGATCACCTGAGGTTGGGAGTTCAAGACCAGCCTGACCAACATGGAGAAACCCCATCTCTACTAAAAATATAAAAAATTAGTTGGGCGTGGTGGTGCATGCCTGTGATCCCAGCTACTCGGGAGGCTGAGGCAGGAGAATTTGCTTGAACCTGGGAGGTGGAGGTTGTGGTGAGCCAAGATTACACCATTGCACTCCATCCTGGGCAACAAGATTGAAACTCTTGTCTCAAAAAAACAAAACAAAACCAAAATTTTAAAAATTTTGGTTTAGCTGGGTGTAGTGGCATGCACTTGTGGTCCCAGCTATTCGGGAGGCTGAGGTGGGAGGATCACTTGAGTCCAAGAGTTTGAGGCTGCAGTGAGCTGTGATCTCACCATTGCACTCCTGCCTGGTCAAGACAGTGAGATCCTATCTCAAAAAAAAAAAAAAAAAAAAAAAATCTTGAGGTTATACTGATACCTCCCAATTCTAATCCAACAGCACAGGGTTAATTTTATCCTTTCCCCTTTGCCATAATTCTAAAATCAGGAACCTGATTTCCATTAGCAGCGATAGGGTTACTTATCTGCTCCATCCTAGAATACATAGAAAGTGCATTCCACAGTGCTAATGGGCACCTCCATGCAGAAGCCTCCTAGCTAGAGTCCAGTGTTTATGGAGTTCCTCCACCCAGGGTATGTGTTCCAAATACTGTGTTCAGAAGTTATTGGGGCTGCATGTGGTCGCTCACGCCTGTAATCCCAGCACTTTGGGAGGCCGAGGAGGGTGGATCACCTGAGGTCAAGAGTTCAAGACCAGCCTGGCCAACATAGTGAAACCCCATCTCTACTAAAGATACAAAAAATTAGCCGAGCATGGTGATGCACCCCTGTACTCCCAGCTACTTGGGAGGCTGAGGCAGGAGAATCACTTGAATCTGGGAGATGGAGGTTGCAGTGAGTCAGGTTCACAGCCACTGTACTCTAGCCTGGGTGACAGACAGATTCTGTCTCAAAAAAAAGAAGTTACTTGGGGCCAGGCGCGGTGGCTCACACCTGTAATCTCAGTAGTTTGGGATGCTGAGGTGGGTGGATCGCTTGAGCCCACGCGTTTGAAACCAGCCTGAGCAATGTGGCGAAACCTTATCTCTACAAAAAATTAGCTAGGCTTGGTGGCACACGCCTGTCGTTCCAGCTACTTGAAAGGCTGAGGTGGGAGGATCACTTGAGCCCAGGAGGTCCAGGCTGCAGTGCAGGGCGTTTGTATTACTGCACTCCAGCCTGGGGAGCTTTTTGTTATTATTACTTCAGACAGGGTCTCTGTCAGCCAGTTCTGTCTCACGGTTCTAGAGCCATCTGGAGGACTCAAGAAAAATGTCATGAAGTGGGAAAGTGCAGCTCCAGAGCTTGTGCGCAGTCCTGCTGTGGCTGCTCGTCCTGTTAGTGTTGATAGCAGGTACCGGCACTTGCTGCTGGTGGTGGATTTTCCTTGTTCTCGGCCAGTGGTACTCAGCCTCTGTTGTGTGTTCTAGTCACCTGGGGAGCTCTCTATTATTATTAATACTATTATTTGAGACAGGGTCTCTCTCTCTCTGTTGTCCAGGCTGGAGTCCAGTGGTGAGGTCATGGTTCACTGCAGCCTCGACATCCTGGGCTCAAATAATCCTCCAGGGAGCTTTTTCTAAGTAGTAGCGGGGTGTGAAGTCATGTGCCTGTAGTTGCAGCTGCTCAGGAGGCTGAGGTGGGAGGATTGCTAGAGTCCAGGAATTCAAGGCCAGCCTGGGCAACATAGGGAGACTTTGTCTCTACAAAAAATAAAATAATTTCCTGGGCATGGTGGTGTGTACTTGTGGTCTCAGCTGCTTTGGAGCCAGAGGAGGATCACTGGAGCTTGGGGCTTTGAGACTTTGATTACACCTGTGAGTGACCAGTATACCAAGCCTGTGTAATATAGTGAGACCCGTCTCCAAAAAATATAAAGTAAATTAAAAATTAAAAAGCAAGGATGCCCAAGCCTCACTCCAGAGCAGTTCAGTCAGACTTTTGGGTGTAGGGGAAGCATTTCGCCATCAGCATCTTTGACCGCTTCCCCCAGTGATCCAAGAGAGAATGCGAAGTTGAAAGTCCCTGACTGAGGCAGCCTGCAGAGCCCATTGTTGGGGGTAAGGGGTTGCTGTGACCCTCCGTGGTGGCCGCTCTGAGAGTGAGCTTTAACATGTAGAGACTGATTGATATCCCCCCACTGTGTGGATGGCTTTGACAGTGAGTATAGTAGTTTTGCAGGTAGTTATAAATTTCTGCAAGATAAAAACCAAAATTTAAACCAAGAACTTTGTCCTCATTCTGGAAGTTTTCTCTAGGAAATATAAAAGAATCAGTGAAGGAAGAAATGTTTATCCATTGAATCTCAACAGGAGGAGTTTCATATTTGTTGCTAGAAGGAACTTATTTTTGAAATATTCCAGTTAGCTTTTTAACAAAAAAGAATGAGGACCCCTGATAAAATCTACAAATAGAGTATAAGTTGGGTAAAAAATATCACGGTCCAAAGAATGTGAATTAGTATACTATTAAGTGTAAAAAACAGGGAAAAGGCCGGGCGCGGTGGCTCACGCCTGTAATCCCAGCACTTTGGGAGGCCGAGGTGGGCGGATCACGAGGTCAAGAGATCGAGACCATCCTGGTCAACATGGTGAAACCCCGTCTCTACTAAAAATACAAAAAAAATTAGCTGGGCGTGGTGGCGCGTGCCTGTAGTCCCAGTTACTCAGGAGGCTGAGGCAGGAGAATTGCTTGAACCCAGGCGGCGGAGGTTGCAGTGAGCCGAGGTCGCACCACTGCACTCCAGCCTGGCGCCTGGTGACAGAGTGAGACTGTGTCTCAAAAAAAAAAAAAAAACAGGGAGAAAGTGGAAACATCTGAGTCCTTGTTTCTTATCCATGGAATTGATCTGGAAGGATGTACAGGAATCGGATACCAGTGGACGCCTCTGAAGAGAAAAACTTAGGCTGGAGAACAGGAAAAGGGGGAGCACCCACATTATACTCTTCAATTTTCGTAAAAAAAAAAAAAAAAAAAAAAAAATGGCCTGGGCATAGTGGTCATGCCTGGAATCCCAACCCTTTGGGAAGCCAGGGCAGGTGGATCACCTGAAGCCAGGAGTTTGAGACCAGCCCGGCCTGAATTTTGAACTGTGTGACTGTCTGGACTGTTTGAAAATTACAATGTACGTGTCAGTTACCTTAAAGAAACAAGTGTTGCTTACTCAGGATTCATGGGTTATATATTTTTACTGAGTTACTGAATATACAGTTTGCCCATTTTCTCCACCACTGGCCATGTTTGCATGTATATAGAGATGAGTGTATAGAGCTGAGCGGGCGGTTCCCACCCTGGCCTCTGTAAACCTTTGACCTGGAGGCCCCGCAACCTCAATGTCACATGGATGACTCTTTTTTAGCCTCTGGATGAGACCAGCCAGATGAGCGACCTCCCGGTGAAAGTGATCCACGTGGAGAGTGGGAAGATCCTCACGGGCACGGACGCCCCCAAAGCTGGGCAGCTGGAGGCCTGGCTGGAAATGAACCCGGGGTGAGTTGGGCCTTTTCATTCCAGATGCAGTTGGGATCCCAAGTCCTTGGTGGGCCTTATTCCAGGGAGATGGCAGCCAGGGGTGATTTTACTTTTATTTGGATCCCTGGCTGGTTTGCTAGGAAAAGTGAATTCTGCTGGCTCTGAGCAGACTTACATGAAAGCCCTTATATTTTTTCTAGGTATGAGGTAGCTCCGAGGTCTGATAGTGAGGAAAGTGGCTCAGAAGAAGAGGAAGAGGTAAGAGTACACTTCCTGGCTTTCAAGGCTCCCAGTGCCCACTGGCAGTGACTTCCACCCTGTGTGCTGTGACCCTCTTCTGCCCTGGCCGGGCGTCTTGCGGGGCAGGGAAGAGCTGAGGCCCAGGCCTGGCTGAAGTTGGTGGTTTAGAGCTGTGCTTTCCAATAGGGCAGCTTTTGGCGACATGTGACTGTTTCCATTTTAAATTAAATCAGTTGCATTACATTAAAAAAAAACCGCCCAGCTAATTTTTTTGTAGTTTTAGTAGAGATGGGGTTTCACCATGTTAGCCAGGATGGTTTTGTTCTCCTAACCTTGTGATCCGCCTGCCTTGGCCTCTCAAAATGCTGGAATTACAGGTGTGAGCCACTTTTTTTTTTAAATTGAGACTTGGCCTGGAGTGCAGTGGCACAATCTTGGCTCACTGCAACCTCTGCCTCCCAGGTTCAAGTGATTCTCCTGCCTCAGCCTCCCAAGTAACTGGGATTATAGGCGCCTGCCACACACCTGTCTCATTTTCAGAATATTTTTAATAGAGATGGGGTTCCTCCAGGTTGGCCAGGCTGGTCTCCAACTGCTGACCTGAGGTTGTCCGCCCATCTGGGCCTCTCAGAGTATTGGGATTACAGGTGCGAACCAGCGTGCCCAGCCTCCAGTGTTAATTCTTGTTTGAAAGTCTGTTCTGTTTTTGTCACTCCAGCCTCTTGCGGTTATTGTTTGCACGGTACATCTTTTCCCATTCTTTTACTTTCAACCTGTTTTCTTTGAATCAAAACAGCATATGGGTTTTGCATTTTCAGCTAGTATGACTGACTGCTTTTTGATTGAGTTTCTAAGACCATTTACATTTACTGTAATTTCTGATGTGATTGGGCTTACATTTCCTGTTTCTTTTCTATGTTTCCTGTTTTTGTTTCTCCTTTACTGCTTTCTTTGGTGCTTAATATTATTTTTAGTGTACTGTTTTGTTTTTTTAGATTCTTATTTTTACAGTTCCTTTTTTTTTTCTCTTTGATACTGAATCTCAGACTGGAGTGCAGTGGTGCAATCTCGGGTCACTGCAACCTCCACCTCCCGAGGTCAAGTGATTCTCCTGCCTCAGCCTCCTGAGTAGCTGAGACTACAGGTTCATGCCACCACACCCGGCTAATTTTTTTTTTATTTTTAGTAGAGAGAGGGTTTCACTGTGTTGGCCAGGATGGTCTCCATCTCCTGAGCTCTTGATCCGCCTGCCTCGGCCTCCCAAAGTGCTGGGATTACAGGCGTGAACCACCACGCCGGGCCTGCGGTATGCATCTTAACTTTCTACAGTGTACATCAGATGAATGCTAACTCAATTTGAGTAAAATAAATTTTGCTCCAGTGTAACTCCATTCTCTCCCTTTTCCTTTGTGCTGTTATGGTCACAGCTTTCCCTCTCCGTATAGAATAAACCCTGCAGTACAGTCTTACAATCAGCGTTTTATACATTCTGTCGATTTTAAACATGTTAGTAGAGAAGAAATAAGGGAAGAGATATTTATAGAATCTCTTATACTGTAGTTACGATCTTCAGTGTTTTTATTTCTTCCTGTAGTTTGCACTGTTGTCTACTGTTGTGCCCTTTTTTAGCTTAGAAGATTTCTTTTAATATTGTTTCTTTTTTGGGACAGAGTCTTGCTCTGTCTCTCAGGCTGGAGGGCAGTGGCGAGTGCTGGGATGATATTTTTTCTTAAGGCATATCTGCTAGCAATATTTTCTGTCAGTCCATTTACATCTTGGAATGGATCTCTTTAGCCCTCATTTTGGAAAGGGTAGGTTTGCTGAACATAGAATTCTCATTTGAGAGGCTGTTTTTTGTTCCTTTTAGCACTTTGAACATGTCGTTCTGCTACTTTCTGATCTTGTTTCAGTTTAGAATTTAGCCATTAATTGTATTGCTGCCCCTTTTTATTTGATGATGATTCCTTTTTCTGTTTCTGCTCTTCAGATTTTCTTTGTCTTGGCTTGTAGTGGTTTGAATGTGAAATATCTTGTATTTATTCTCCTTGGGGTTTGTTCAGCTTCTTTTATGAGTAGTTAAGTTTTTCATCAAATTTGGGAAGCTTATGATTTCAGTCTTCTGTTGAAATTCTGTATTTGTCGGTTCATTGGACTTAAATTAAACAAGGTTTCCTTTAGTTCTGTGAATGTATTTATGATTGCTCTGAATATATTTAGAATCCTAGCTGCTTCAAAAGACTTTGTATGTGAATTCCAACATCTGAGAACAGGGACAGTATACCGGTTTTTTTCCTCTTGAGTATATATCATACTCTCCTTTTTTTTTTTGGAGACAGAGTCTTACTCTGTTGCCCAAGCTGTAGTGCAGTGGTGAGATCTCAGCTCACTGCACCCTCTGTTTCCTGGGTTCAAGCGATTCTCCTACCTCAGCCTCCCAAGTAGCTGGGATTACAAGCCCCCACCACCACGCCCGGGTAATTTTTTATATTTTTAGTAGAGACAAGGTTTCACCATATTAATCAGGCTGATCTCAAACTCCTGACCTCAGGTGACTCCCTCCCACCACCTTGACCTCCCAGAGTGCTGGGATTACAGACGTGAGCCACTATGCCTGACCGCTCCTTTTTTTTTTTTTTTTTTGCTTACCTCTTCTTCATGTTTAGTTGAAGCCTACTTTAGCTGTCCTGAGTCTGACTTTTACCCCTGAGAGGTTGTGGTGGCGTGTAGTCTGTTTAGTAATTTCCTGGGGCCAAATCTGTGAAATCTGGTTCCCCTACAGTGTGTATGGCCTCTGCTGTATCTGCTCAATTCTTTTTCTTTTTTTTTTTTCCTTAGTGCTATAGTAATGAGGATTTGTATATGTTTCCTTTAAACACTTTCTGGTTGTCTCTTCCTTGTGTTTGGTTTCCCTGGATCATTAGGGGCCGGTAGTGTTTCTTCATCACTTTGTGGGCATCTGAAGATTGGGCACAGTTTGTGCTCAGACACCTGCCTTCTCCTGCTGATGGTCCCGTGGTATGAGGAGGTGCATTTTACATGCGGACCATTGTCAGGTTCTCCCTGGCACTTGTGCTGTGCTGGATCCTTTGGCGTCTCTGCAAGTGCACAGACTCAGCCAGTGATACCTTTCCCTACGGCTGATCTCACCTCCATTGGTAGTGCCACTGGGCGTGGGCATTGCTTCCTTCTGAAAGTGACTGAGCCCCTTCCACCTCACTGCCAAGCCTCACAGCCTGCCCCCCTCTCCAACCTGCCATAAGAACTTCGCGTGTCTGGAGCTATGAGGTAAAAGAGGTGAAAGTGGCCCCCAGTAAAAGAGCTACAGACTCCCACTCTTCCTACTAGAAGTTCAGCTTTTCAGGGTTGACTGATTCTAGTAGACCTTTGGTCAACTCCCTGAGCTCTGAAATGGTCACTTTGTCAATTTGTCCAGCTGTAAAGTTGCTTTTCGGGGAGGAAAGTTGCCCACCTCTTGATCTGGCTTTAGCCAGAAGTCTCCCTCCTATTCTAAGTCCAGGCTGTCTGCCAGCTCTGGTTTCTTGCCTAGAATGTCGGTGTGAAAGTGATCTGTAAAATCATGTTTTGTGGTCCAAGGGACACCCCATTGGCTTCCCACTGGAGTGATGCAACAGATTAATTGTAGATCGTATTTGTAAAGCTTTGTAGCGGCTCCATTACAGATGAAGGGACAATCCACTGTGGTGTATTTGTATGATTTAAATGGGGATAGAAGAATAGTTTAAGGTAAGGAAATGCATTCATGTGTATTTTATCAATATGTGTTATGCAGAATCCCAGTGAAGGCTGGAAAGCCGTATATGGCACAACATTAATGCTTAAACAAGTTCATAGATAACTTTCAGTGAACTGAGAAACCTATTATTGTCAGTATTATTAGACATATCGTAGATGGTTGAGACTTGTCAGTAAAGTTGGAAGTAAATTATAAGCAATAAATACTGAAAGTTGGCTCGAAGACATTTAAGGTTGGGCGTGGTGGCTCATGCCTGTAATTTTGGCTCTTTGGGAGGCTGAGACAGGTTGATTACCTGAGGTCAGGAGTTCGAGACCAGCCTGCCAACATCATGAAACCCTGTCTCTACTAAAAAATACAAAAATTAGCTGGGCATGGTGGCAGGCTCTAAGATATTTAATATGTGGGAAATCCTAGAGAATTAACGAAAAACTGCTTTAGTAGGTTAGCAGAAAATAAATCTGTAACGTTTATTGTGTAATAGGGGTAGAAGGGATATGGAATCTACTTCTAATTAGTAACAAAATTACAAAATACCCTGAGATAGCCTTACAAAGAAGTGTTGGGGTGGGGTGCGGTGGCTCACACCTATAATCCCAGCACTTTGGGAGGCCGAGGCAGGCAGATTCTTGAGCTCAGGAATTTGAGACCAGCCTGGGCAACGTAGCGAGTCCCTGCCTTTACGAAAAATATGAAAACATTTAGCTGAGTGTGGCAGTGCACGCCTGTGGTCCCAGCTACTCGAGAGGCTGAGGTGGGAGTATCGCTTGAGTCCAGGAGGTGGAGGTGGCCGTGCCACTGCACTCCATCCTGAGTGACAGCAAGACCCTATGTGCCCCCCAAAACAACAACAACAACAAAAAGATTTACTGAGCATTAGAAGATGTAGCTTGTGGAGTGGCATTTGCCTGTAGTCCCAGCTACTGGGAGAGGCAAGACGATTGCTTGAGCCAGGAGTTTGAGCCCGGACAACATAGCAAGACCCCATATCTACAAAAATTTTAAAAATTTGAGTTGGGTATGGTGGAGCATATCTGTATTTCTAGCTACTGGGGAGGCTGAGGCAGGAGGATCACTTGAACCCAGGAGTTTGAAGCCGTCTGGGCAACATAGTGAGACTCCCCTATATTAAAAAATAATAATAAATAATTTAAAAGGAAGATATAAATAACAAACGTCACAGATTCCAGGATAGGTAGAGGGGGTGAGGGCTGCTAGAAGATCACTTGCTTCTAAAATGACGTTCTTTCCGTGCGGTCCCCGTCCCCCCTCTGTGGGGGATGACCTGAAGTGACACGGGCTTGTCTCTTGGTAGGAGGAGGAGGAGGAGCAGCCACAGGCAGCGCAGCCTCCCACCCTGCCTGTGGAGGAGAAGAAGAAGATTCCAGATCCAGACAGCGACGACGTCTCTGAGGTGGACGCGCGGCACATCATTGAGTAAGGGGTCCCAACACGCACTGTTCTGTGCCAGCTTCCTGTGAGGTGGCACTGCTGGGAGTGGCTAGAATCCCAGCCTGTCCCTAGATGACATTCAGCACTGTCCAGCCAGCTGCCACTGTGGAACCGCAGAGACCAAATTTGTTTACTTCACATTTTATGTATTTGATAGGGATTTAATAGAACAAATGCATTCGCAGGGTTCACCATGTGCTTACGAAGTACGGTTGGGTGTGCGACAGAAGCTCTCCCTACCCCCCAGTTCCCTCCCTGTCCACTGCCCTTTCTAGGGAAACTTTCGAGCCTCCTGTGTCATCTTCCAGAGATGCTCTCTGCATTAGCAAGCAAAATGTGCATATTTTTGTCTTTATTTTTTATCTTTATTTTTTTTTCCGAGACGAGGTCTCATTCTGTTGCCCAGGCTGGAGTGCAGTGACACAATCCTGGCTCACTGCAACCTCCGTCTCCTGGGTTCAGGTAATTCTCCTGCCTCAACACACCGAGTAGGTGGGACTACAGGTATGCGCCATCACGCCCAGCTAACTTTTTTTTTTTTTTTAAACAGAGTTTTGCTCTTGTTGCCCAGTCTGGAGTACAATGGCGTGATCTTGGCCCACTGCAACCTCCGCCTCCCAGGTTCAAGCGATTCTCCTGCCTCAGCCTCCTGAGTAGCTGGGATTACAGGCACGTGCCACCATGCCCAGCTAATTTTGCATTTTTGGTAGAGACGTGGTTTCTCCATGTTGGTCAGGGTGGTCTCCAACTCCTGACCTCAGGTGATCTGCCTGCCTTGACCTCCCAAAGTGCTGGGATTATAGGCATGAACCACCGCGCCTGACCACCCAGCTGAGTTTTTTTTTTTTTTTTTTTGAAATGGAGTCTTGCTCTGTTTTCAGGCTGTTAAGCAGTGGCGCGATCTTGGCTCACCCTAAACTCCGCCTCCCAGGTTTAAGCGATTCACCTGCCTCAGCTTCCTGAGTAGCTGGGACAACATGTGTGCACTACCACACCCAGCTAATTTTTGTATTTTTAGTAGAGACGGGGTTTCACCATGTTGCAAGGATGGTCTCGATCTTTTTGACCTCGTGATCTGCCTGCCTCGGCCTCCCAAAGTGCTGGGATTATAGGCGTGAGCTACCACGCCTGGCAATTTTTTGTATTTTTAGTAGAGATGGGGTTTCTCTGTGTTAGCCAGGATAATCTTGATCTCTTGACCTTGTGATCCGCCCACATAAGACTCCCAAAATGGTGGGATTACAGGTGTGAGCCACTGTGCCCATCCATTTTTTGTGTTTTTTTCTTTTTTTTTTTTTTTTTTTTGAGATGGAGTTTCGCTCTTGTTACCCAGGCTGGAGTGCAATGGCGCGATCTCGGCTCACCGCAACCTCCACCTCCTGGGTTCAAGCAATTCTCCTGCCTCAGCCTCCCGAGTAGCTGGGACTGCAGACACGTGCCACCATGCCCAGCTAATTTTTGTATTGTTAGTAGAGACGGGGTTTCACCATGTTGACCAGGATGGTCTCGATCTCTTGACCTCGTGATCCACCCGCCTCGGCCTCCCAAAGTGCTGGGATTACAGGCGTGAGCCACCGTGCCCGGCCCCCATTTTTTGTATTTTTAGTAGAGATGGGGTTTCAATGTGTTGTCCAGGATGGTTTTGATCTGACCTCATGATCTGCCTGCCTCGACCTCCTAAAGTGCTAGGATTACAGATGTGAGCCACCACGCCCAGCCATTTTTGTGTTTTCATTTGCATACATGTCTCCAGTGTACACTGGTGTGCACCTTGCTATTTTCACTGAACCTTCTCTCTCAGAGTTGATCCTGTGTTCATGCACAGTGCTCCCAGTCTGGTCCTCAGTGGGCAGAGTCTTAATTTTCTTAGCCTGTCCTTTGGTGACAGGCATTTAGCTTATGTTTCTCATCTTTTGCTCCTGTAACATATCATAGTTAACATACTAATCTCATTATTGCTTATGGTAAGGAATTAATGGATTTTGTTAAAAAGCAGGAGTGGGCCGGGTGCAGTGGCTCACGCCTGTAATCCCAGCACTTTTGGAGGCTGATGCAGGCACATCACTTGAGATCAGGAGTGGCCAACGTGGTGAAACCCCATCTCTACTAAAAATACAGAAATTAGCTGGGTGTGGTGGCGGGCACCTGTAATACCAGCTATTCGGGAGGCTGAGGCAGGAGAAGTGCTTGAACTGGGGAGGACGAGGCTGCAGTGAGCCGAGATCACACCATTGCACTCCATCCTGGACAACAGACAGAGAGTCTGTTTCAAAAAAGAAAAAAAAAAAAGCAAGAGACGATCGAGGGTATTACATACACTATAGATATGAAGGCAAACACCAGAATGAAGATAGAATACTTGGAAACCAACAGAAGAAACATACAGGGGAAAAACCCACTAAGCTAAGAAAACAGAACCCACTATGAATGGTTTGTAAGAGATAAGAACAGAAAGCATGGCATAAAATAAAAGATAAAAGTTAAATCATACATATCTAACATAGCAATAAATGTAGGTAGTCAAAAGTCACTTTTTTTGTTTTTTTTGAGACAGAGTCTCGCTCTGTTGCCAGATTGGAGTGCAGTGGCATGATCTTGGCTCACTGTAACCTCTGCCTCCCGGCTTCAAGAGATTCTCCTGCCTCAACCTCCCAAGTAGCAGGAACTACAGGCGTGCGCCACCATGCCTAGCTAATTTTTGTATTTTTAGTAGAGATGGGGTTTCACCATGTTGGCCATGATGGTCTCAATCTCTTAACCTCATGATCTGCCTGTCTCTGCCTTCCAAAGAGCGGGGATTACAGGCATGAGCCACCTCGCTTGGCCAAAGTCACTTTTTAAAAGAAAAATGTTCAGGTTAGACCACAGAATTGCCAACATTTACAATTCTGATTTTGTATGTATCTGCTCAATCTTTGTTTCTTTTCACCTTTAGGCTTGTGAATTGTTATTAGAAAGGTGGGTTATATGATCAGCATCTGGCTAGATGCAGTGTCTCTTTTTGTGCTGTGGCAAGTGACAGCATTTTTTTTTTTTTTTTGAGACAGAGTCTTGCTCTTTCGTCCAAGCTGGAGTACAGTGGCTTGATCTTGGCTCACTGCAGCCTCTGCCTCCCAGGCTCAAGTGCTTCTTGTACCTCAGCCTCCTGAGCAGCAGGGATTACAGGCATGCACCACCATATCCAGCTAATTTTTGTTTTTTTTTTTGTAGTAGAGATGGAATTTCACCATGTTGGTCAGGATGGTCCCGAACCCTTGGCCTCAAGTGATCTACCCGCCTCAGCCTTCCAATGTGCTGGGATTACAAGTGTGAGCCACCGTGCCCATCTGAGTGACAGAATTCTGGTTCTGTGGTGTGCAGTCAGGACCCAGAGCTCCCAGGAGTCCAGTCTGGGCTCCTCAGTCTTAGCATGGGGTGTCCAACCTGGCCTCACGCTGTCTAGCTGCACCTGTGTGTATGTTACAGTGCAGGCCACAGGTCATTCGGCAGAAAGGGTTACTCCACAGAGCTTACTCCACAGGAGTGAGCAGCATTGTCACAGGTAGGAATGTGAGTCCTCACCTGCCACTTCCATCTAACTCCCAGGAATGCCAAGCAAGATGTCGATGATGAGTATGGCGTGTCCCAGGCCCTTGCGCGTGGCCTGCAGTCCTACTATGCTGTGGCCCACGCTGTCACCGAGAGAGTGGACAAGCAGTCGGCACTTATGGTCAATGGTGTCCTCAAACAGTATCAGGTGAGGTGTGGGGCGGGGAGGCCACCACCACATAGCTGCCTCGGTGCAGGTGTTACCAGGTGGTGGGGGACGCGGACCTCAGGCAGACCTGAGTTCGCCTTCCGCTCTTTGTTTGTAGGCAATGCACTCTTCCTCTCTGAGCCTCAGTTTCCCCATGTGTAAAGCAGAGATGTGGTCTGGTAGTTTAGCCACCAGGAGGAAGTGAAACTGCAGAATGTCAGTGTCTACTGGGTGCCTGATGCGCCAGGCAGAGTGGGAGCGATTTACACGGCAGGGGCCGCACAGAGGAGATGGGGCCACCTGAAGAGCAGAGAGCTGCAGCAGCTCCTCAGCAGCACACTGCGCGTAGAGCTCATCCAGGGCTGAAGCCGAGATCTGGGCATCTGCATGCTCAGGACAGACCTGAGCTCTGCGTGGTGTCAAATGACGAGTGGCAGGAGGTTACCACTAGGAGCTGGCAGCCCTGGACTCAGCTCTTTCTTCTGGGGTTGAGGTCCTGTGTGAGGGTGTAAAGACGGGGCCTCTGAAGCTCTTCACCTGGGCCTGACTTGGAACAGTCAAGAAACAGCTGTTCATGGAGGAATGCCTCTTAATGTGGCCCCATCTCCTGAGCTCATTTACAAGGCCCCACAAGACAATCAGTACAACTCCAACAAAAGAACAGGTTGGGATCCCTGTTCCCCAGCTTTCTTTTCTTTTTTCTTTTTCTTTTTTCTTTTTTTAAACAGAATCTCTCTCTCTCTCTGTTGCCAGGCTGGAGTGCAATGGCATGACTGCGACCTCCTCCTCCCGGGTTCAAGTGATTTTCCTGCCTCAGCCTCCCAACTAGCTGAGACTGCAAGTACATGCCACCATGCCCAGCTAATTTTTGTAATTTTATTAGAGGTGGAGTTTCACCATGTTGGCCAGGCTGTTCTCAATCTCCTGACCTCAGGTGATCAGCCTGCCTTGGCCTCCCGAAGTGCTGGGATTACAGGTGTGAGCCACCACACCTAGCCCCAACTTTCTTAAAGAGAACTCTCAAACCTTTTGTGCTGATATCAACATTCTAAGCTACGCATGTGCCTATAGTTCCAACTACTTATGAGCCTGAAATGGGAGGATGGCTTGAGCCCAGGAGTTGAAGATGGGCCTGAGCAACATAGCGAGATCTTGCCTCTACAAAAGTATTTTAAAAATTAGCTGGGGGTGGTGGCACACATCTGTAGTCCCAACTTCTTCGGAGGCTGAGGTGGGAAGAAGCACCCAAGCCCAGGCTGTAGTGCCCTGTATGAATCAGGTATCTGTACCAAGTTCAGCATGAATATGATGACCTTCCAGGAGTGAGGGGCCACCAGGTGGCCTAAGGAGAGGGAAATCAGCCCAGGTCAAAAATGGAGCAGGTCAAAACTGATGCGCTGATCCGTAGTGAGATAGTCCCTGTGAATAGCCACCGCACTCCAGTCTGGGTAACATAGCGAGACCCCATCTCTATAAAACAATAATGAAACAAAGGCAAATCTCATGGTCAGTGGAGTTTTCCAAGAGTTCCATGCAACTAGAAGAATTAGAACTTGGCTGGGTGCTGGCTCACTGCACTTTGGAAGACCGAGGTGGGTGGATCACCTGAGGTCAGGAGTTTGAGACCAGGCTGACTAACGTGGTGAGACCCTGACTCTACTAAAAATACAAAAGATTAGCTAGGTGAGGTGGTGCATGCCTGTAATCCCAGCTATTTGGGAGGCTGAGGCAGGATAATCACTTGAACCTGGGAGGCGGAAGTTGCAGTGAGCCGAGATCGTGCCACTGCCCTCCAGCCTGAGTGACAGAGTGACTAAAAAATAAAAAATAAAAGAATTAGAACTTGGCCAGAACTTATTTCCTCAATGCATTATGAAAATTTCCAAATTTTCCTTCCTAACATTATATTCAGTTTGCAAATAGTCTTCTAATTAATGCCTGTATTTCAGAAAGCTCCCAGGCTTTGGAAAGCCCTCCCTTAATCATGAAATGTTGAGTCCGTGAAATCCTCACTAAGTCACCCTGAAGCCCTCGTGGTTTCCTGAGTACAGGTGTCCCGTGGTGTGGGCAGGTTTCTCCTGTGTGCTGTGTGGGTGATTGTCAGGCAGGAACAGGCGGACATTGTAACAGTTGGAATGAGCTGTTCAGATGTGCACCAGAAATGTTACACACACCCATCATTAGCACAGTCACCTTGCAGTTTCATAGACGTTATTGCTAAGGATGAGGCTAAGCGATAAAAGATGGGGTTGGTTCAGAGGAAATATACTTGGCAAAGACGGTTGTGGGTGGGATGTGGCTCTGGCAGGACTCGTGATTGGTGGTGTCTTGAGTCTGAAGTGTGGGGAACCCTCTGATGTCCAACTTAGCCTTCAGTCCTGGCGTGGCCATGTCTGTTCTTGTAGATCAAAGGCTTGGAGTGGCTTGTGTCCCTGTACAACAACAACCTGAACGGCATCCTGGCCGACGAGATGGGCCTGGGGAAGACCATCCAGACCATTGCGCTCATCACATACCTCATGGAGCACAAACGCATCAACGGGCCCTTCCTCATCATTGTGCCTCTCTCGTGAGTACCTGGTCCCAGCAGCACCCCACAGTCCACTCACATGCTTCTGTGTTCGTTTCCTAAGTTTGCCACAGTAGAATACCACGGACAAGGTGGCTTAATGACAGAAATTTATTTTCCTGGAGGCCAGAAGTCCAGGGTCAAAGTGTCAACAGCAGTGCTTCCACCTGAGGCCTATCTCCTGGCTTGCAGAGGCTGCCTTCCCTGTGTCTTCACGTGGTTCTCCCTCTGTGCGTGTCTGTGTCCTCATCTCTTCTTATCTTATAAGGACACTGGTGAGATTGATGAAGGCGCACCCTAATGGCCTGTTTTACCTTTACTGCCTCTGTAATGGCCTGATCTCCAAGCACAGTGTCATCCTGAGCTACTGGGGGTGAGGACTGCTACACCAGCCTCCTGGGGGGGCACAGCTCCACCTGTCACAGCCTGCCTCTGGATCCAGGAGCAAGTTGGGGCATGACTGAGAGTCCCTTCCATGCCTGGGGAGACCTGGGGTCCCTCTTCCTGGGATGTCCTTCATGTCTTTTTCAAGTCCCACAACCAGCAAAGTCCACATAGGGGAGTCATAGGAGACAAGAATGTCACACTAGAAAAGTAGGGTGAGGCCATTTAGGCTCCACTGAACAAGCAGTTTCTATGTGCAGGGCACCAGAGTGCTTGGGCACATCCCAGGTTGGCCCAGGGTGCTAAGAAATGGTGGGATCTGGACCCCCTAAGAGGCTGTCACTTGCCACTGCCTGGCTTGTCTGGCCTTTCTCTCCCAGCAAACCGAGAGCTCACCCCCGCCCACCTCTCTGGACATCCCTCTACTTAGCTCAGTGCCTGCACTGAAAGGAGGACCTGCCTAGGGTTTTCCCAGAAAGCCCAGGGCTGGCTTTTACTGGTCCAGTTCAGGTCACATGTCCAGCACGCACAGTCACTGGCCTGGGGATTAGTCTGCTGTGATTGGCCAAACCTCAGCATGGTACTTGGTCTGGCCTTAGAGCACAGCCCCTAACTCCAACCAGGCACTCACTAGGACCAGTGCTGCTGTGCGTCAGCAGCACATCCCCATCCCCAGCAGGCTGGCAAGCTGCGTGCCCATGCCCCAAGCCCATGGGAAAATGGCCTCGTGCCTGTAAGACTGCTGGGCCCCATGGGTCCCACCCCCATAGGGTGGGACTGACTACTGACCATTGCAGGGAAGACTAGAGGAAAGGCCAGGGACCCCAGGACCCTCCCAGGTTTACCGTGGAGCCGTTTCTTTTCTTTTGTTCCCTGGCTTCCCACATGGCACGAAACAGACTGCCCTGGAGGAGCAAGGCATCCTGGCCACAGTGCCGCAGGTGGCCTCACCTCCCCTCTTACTTAGACCCAGACTGCTGTAGAGTTCCCTCTGGCTGCACCTGCCTGAGCTCTGTCCCTTGTCTGTGTCTGGAGGCTGTTCCTTACAGCTCCACCCATGTCACTCCCAGTTCCGCCTCTGCCCCTTTTCCCCCAGAGGCTGATGGGTGGCGTCCTCTTCAGTTCCCAATTTTCTCCCTTTTGTTTGAGAGGATCACTGTCTCTACTGGAATGGCGTTCTCCAGGGTGCTGTTCTGCAGCCTTGGGTTTTAGTTAATTTTTTTGCTTTAAATTTTTTTCTTTGTTATCTACTTAATAAAATTTTTTTAGATTTTTCATTTCAAAATAATCTCATTCTTTTTTTTTTTTTTTTTTTTTTTTTTTTTTTTTTTTTTTTTTTTTTTTTTTTTTTTTTTTTTTTTTTTTCTTCTGAGATGGAGTCTCGCACTGTCACCCATGCTGGAGGGCAATTTGGCGCAATCTCATCTCACTGCAACCTCTGCCTCCCAGGTTCAAGCGATTCTCCTCAGCCTCCTGAGTTGCTGGGATACAGGCACGTGCCACCATGCCCAACTAAGTTTTGTGTTTTTATTTTATTTATTTATTTATTTTTGAGTTTTGTATTTTTAGTAGAGATGGGGTTTCACCATGTCGGTTAGGCGGCTGATCTTGAACTCCTGACCTCGTGATCCACTCATCTCGGCCTCCCAAAGTGCTGGGATTACAGGAGTGAGCCATCATGCCCAGCCGAAATGATCTCATTCTTATAAAACATTGTAGAATTAGTGTAAAGAATTGCTGTGCACCCTTTACCCATCTTCTCAATTCTTTCATAACCCCAGGACAATTATGAAAACCAGGAAAATAACGTGGACGTAATACTGTTAGCAAACTAGAGGCCTTATTTACCAATCTTGTCAGTTTTCGAATGAGTGGCCTTGTTCTGGTCCAGGACTCCACACGGTCATGTCTGTGGCAGCTCCTCATTTCTTCTTCGTCCTTCTCAAGCTTGACGCTATTGTCAGACCTTTGGTAGACTTTCCTTCAGTTTGGGTTTGTCTGACACGGTCCCAGGGAGTGACGCCATGCCCTGCTTAATGTGCCTTAGGGGAAGGCATGTGATGTTGAGGCCTCGGTCTCTCGTGCCAGGTGCCTGCTGGGTTTCCCACCGTAAACCGAGGATTTACACTTTGTCATTAATAACTATCACGTGGGAACTCACTTCAACACTATGTGAATATCTCATTTCGGTTCCTATTTTCCCCAATAATTTCAGCATCTGTCCAACTCCATTTTCTGTTGCTATAAAGGAATACCCGAGGCTAGGTGATAAAGAAAAGAGCTTTAGCCGGGTGCGGTGGCTCACGCCTATAATTCCAGCACTTTGGGAGGCTGAGGCAGGTAGATCACTTGAGGTCAGGAGTTCGAGACCAGCCTGATCAACATGGTGTAACCCTGTCTCTACTAAAAATACAAAAAAAAAATTAGCCAGGTGTGGTGGCACATGCCTGTAATCGCAGCTACTCAGGAGGCTGAGACAGGAGAGTCGCTTGAGCCAAAGAGGCAGAGGTTGCAGTGAGCTGAGATCGTGCCATTGCACTCCAGCTTGGGCAACAAGAGTGAAACTCTTTCTCAAAAAAAAAAAGTTTATTTGGCTCATGATTCTGCTGGCTGGAAGATTGAGCATCTGGTGAGGGCTTCAGGCAGATTCCACTCCTGGTAGAAGGCAAAGGGGAACCAGTGGTGAGAGATCCCATGAAGAGAGAGGTGAGGGAGATGGGCGTACCGGTCTCTTTTTAACAGTAGCTCTCACAGGAGCTCATACAGCAAGATCTCACTCATCCCCCAGTCCCCAGTACAGTACAGGCCATTCATGAGGGTTCTGTCCCCATGATCTAGATGCCTCCCACAAGGCCCCACCTCCAAATCAGATTTCAGCCTGAGGTTTGGAGGCACCAAATACCCAAACTATAGCAGCAAACATCGGACAAGTTTTGCCTGGTAAAGTAATAGGAGTTGCCAAATACATGGTTACCTGTTTCTGTCCGCCCTTCTCTACAAATTAATTGGAATTCTACTGTTAGGAAGAGCTGTCCCTTCTTCCCCACGTGCTCGTTTGGGTAATTATTATAGGAGTGTGGACTCACAGACACAAACATGTATTTCATTGCTTCAGTTGTTTCAGATCTGGCCTGGGAGAATTCTCCCTGGAAGAATAGTGTTTTCTCTATGATTTGTTCAGTCATTTCTTAATATGAGTATGGACCCATTGATATTTATTTTATACTCCAGGCTGTGCACCAGTGCTGGGTTTTTCATTTTGTGGCTCAAATCCATCCAGCTTTGGTCCCCGGGAGCTCTTTCAGTTTGCTCCTGTGTCCTGTGACACACCCCCAGCATCGTGGTGAATTTCAAGGACTTTCTTGCTTTTTGGCACCAAGAGATGCTGCGCGCTCATGTAGTCCATTTCCCGCCCTCTCCCTGGAGTCAGCCCTTTCTCCAAGGAGCCCTGGTTTCCCTTCTTATTGGGAACCAAGACCTGGGTCCTAGATGGGCCCATTGCTTCTGGGGTGTCATTGCTCCCGGGCTGTCTCAGTGGTCAGCTCTAGGAGATTCGTGTCTGCTGCCTGCATGCTGATGCTATATGCACACCCGTCTAAAAGGCGTTCTCTGCCTCAGCATCTGTTTTCTGTGTTAAGCTGAACATGAGTTCATGCTACTGACTGTGGCTCTCAGTGAGGACCACTGGTTCCTTCTCACACTTCCACCCTGTGTCTGCCCATTCTCAGCATTGTGGACAGCACTTTCAGAGTGGTGAGCCCATACCCTCAAGAAGCATCTTGACCCACTAAGGTGCAGGCCTTGGGGCCAGTTCCTTGTGTCTTCAGGCCTCCAGATTGCAGTCAGACTCCATTTCCAGGGAGATGGAGGTCAGCTCCTTCCCCTACTTCAGTGAGGTTGTGTCGTGGGCGCGCCTGCAGTCTTTTCACATTGCATCCCACCTGGGCAGGTGTCCATACTGTAGAGCGTCAGCTCCTGCGGCCAGAAGAGGGCCTGTGCCCTAGGGAATGTTTACAGTGTACAGGCATCTGGTCATGTCAGACCTCTTACTAGAACTTGCCGCTTCCCACCATGAGCTGCTTGTCCTGCCTCTGTTTGGACCTCTGTCTCCGGGACCTGTCCCCTCAGTTCCCTCCTGACCCTTGCTCCTGGCTCTTCTCCCTCCACTGCAGATACTCCCCATACCTCCAGCTTCTCCCTCGATGCCCTGACTGTCCCCTATCACTCCAGGGAGGTTTCGCTGTTCCTAAGTCAGTGGAAGTGCAGGGTCAGGCCCAGTAGCTCCAAGATGCCATTAGGTACCCAGCCTCCCCCAGGTTTCTGTCCAGTCATTCTTGGGTGATTCCAGCCCTCAGGCTCTTTACCTCTTAGTTGCAAGACGACTGCACTGCCTCCCTTGCCTCATCCAGGTTCCAGCAGAGTGGGCAGGGCAAAGGGCAGCGGAAACGCATGGCTGCTGAGTCCCCTGCTCCCCATGCTCTTTCAAGAGCTGTCCCCAGCCTTCACCACGGCCGTGGCAGTATTGACCTTTCCCCTGGCAGTCAGTGGCTGTGGGCTTGCACAGTGAGCCATTCATGAGAGACTAGCGTTTAACTCTCACTTCCTTGTCCCGTCAGAACGCTGTCCAACTGGGCGTATGAGTTCGACAAGTGGGCCCCCTCCGTTGTGAAGGTGTCCTACAAGGTAGGTCGCAGCCGCAGAGGTTTCCGCTCTCTTGCTGCGGCACATGGCGTAGGTGGGGCAGGAGCATGGAGGTGCAGGTGGCGTCGGGCGGGAAGTCCACACATACCTCTGGATGGTGAACCTGGGGAGAATGCTGGGTCCACAGCCTGGAACTCCAGTCACATAGGTCCCAGATTTGGGACTGGGCAGGGACAGGGCACTCATTGGGGAGGAGGCAGGAGTGAGCGTGGTGGCCAGCACTCAGAAGCCAGCTTGGGGGACTGAGATGGGGACCTGGCAAGAGAGGACCTGTCAGCCACCAAGAATGCGCAGATGGCAGTGCATGCCCCGTTGTTCCCCCAGGCCCGGCCGCCGCTGGCCTGCGCTGCTTCCTCTTCCTGCGGTGCATGTTCTGTATGGTGAGGTCTGGGATGGGCCAGCGGCCCTGCCAGCACGCTTCCTCACTACGTCTGGTGAGGACGAGCCTTCCCACCGTGTCGCTGGACAGCTGCAGGGGGTGCCTGTGCCCCTCCTTTCACCTGGCCACCCGGCCCCAAAAGCTGAGCTATGTATCCTGCTTCCCTTGCAGGGATCCCCGGCCGCAAGACGGGCCTTTGTTCCCCAGCTCCGGAGCGGGAAGTTCAACGTCTTGCTGACGACGTATGAGTACATCATCAAAGACAAGCACATCCTCGCCAAGGTAGTGTGTCCTCATGGGAAACCCCAGGCCATGTGTCACGTGCTTCAGGGGCTGCTGCCTGACCACGATGCTTTCGTGTGTGTCACACTGCCCATCTTCTCCAAAGCCCCTACAGTAACTTCCCGGAGTGCCACCTGCATGCACGTGAAGACAACTGTCCCCTGTAGGGGAGGGCCCAGGTGCGGGCGACCTAGGGTTTACCTCCCCAACTATGTCCAGGCTGGCCCTGTGTCAGGCACAGAAGCTGGGGCCGTCTAAGCAGAAGCCAGGGCATAGAAGCTGGCATGTAGAAGCTGGGGTGCTCTATCTCCTCTCGGGGCTTCTGCCCAGAGAGCCTCAGCACCACGTCGCCTCCTGATCCACCTGTAGGGTCCCCGTGGGGTCTTGGCCAGGCCGGCCTTGTGTCCTGCTGTGTCTCATCGCCTCAGCCGTCCCTCTCTGCGGCCCTGGCTTCTCACCACAGGCCATGGGCTGAGATTCAGTGGTGGAGAGCTCAAGGGCCCAGCATCATGACCGCCTTTTGGCCTTGGGCAGCTGGGTCAGGCTGCTCTGTGAGTGTCCTACTGGCCTGGGAGCCTCTTCTGGGATGAAACTGAAGGGAATCTTAGCGTGGCCATCAATGATGACTGAGAATATGCCCGGGATAGAAAACATAGTCCTCTGCCTTCAAAACTCATGCTCCTCATTTGAGGAGGGATTGCCCATAAAGATGTACCTGGTCTCATCCCTAAACATCCAGCTGAGTGAGTGTTGAACAGTAGAGAATTTTTTGGGTTTTGGTTTTTTTTTTTTGAGACCAAATCTCGCTCTGTTGCCCATGCAGGAGTGCAGTGGTGCAATCACGGCTCACTGCAGGCTTAATTTCCTGGCCTCAAGTGATCCTGCCACCTCACCCTCCTGAATAGCTGGGACTATATCCAGGTGCACGCCACCATGCCCAGCTAATTTTTTAAATTTTTTTTGTGGAGATAGAGGTCTTGCTGTGCTGCCCAGGCTGGTCTCAAACTTCTGGCCTCAAGCATTCCTCTCATCTTGGCCTCACAAAGCACCAGACAACTGTGCCCGGCCTAATAGTAGAGTTCTTGACCCAGGGATGGAGGGATGGAGGAGCTGTTTACGGGTCACCCTGCCTCTCAGTGCTTGGCTACAGTGACAATGCTGGAACTTTCTCTTCTGAGACAGAGTCTCATGGCTGTCACCCAAGCTGGAGTGCTGTGGAGCAATCTCAGCTCACTGCAGCAACCTCTGCCTCCTAGGTTCAAGCGATTCTCTTGCCTCAGCCTTCCAAGGACTGGGTGCTTTATCCCTGAGCCAACAAGGGAGGAAACTGAAGCCCAGGGCGCTGGGTATCCCGTGTGCAGGCTCTTCCCTCAGGCCTGTGCTGCAGGTCCTCCTCTGCAGCTCACCCCTGCTGACTGTACAAAGCCAGGCCCTTCACAGGCCCAGGAACTGGGCTCTGGAATCCCCATGCCTCCTGCCCATGGCTGAGTTGATGTCATCGCCCTGCAGTGGGAGTGCTCCTTGAGTGCGGCCACTGCACCCCCTCCCGACCCGCATGGCCCTGTATGTCATGGCGTGGCCCCTACCCCATGGATCGTACATTCTAAATCACAGCCTGCTCGTTGGAAATGTACCTGTCACCAACCCAGTTTCCCTGAGACCCTCCACACCAGCAGGGCAAACCCCAGTCAGCAAGATGTATCTTCTGCTGGAATGTACTGCGCATTTTTCTGTGCTGTAGATTAATATGCCTGATTTTGGGGGGAAGCAGAGGACTTTTTGCACCTCACTTTGTTCCCCTGACATAGGCATGGGTCATGGGCCTGTCTCTACCCAGGCTTGCTAGAGGCTGCGTTGTGTGGCTCGAACTCGGTGAGTCGGCCCCGCGGGGCGCCAGGCCTGTGCTCTCCACCCGGCTGTGCCCTTCCTCCTGGAGCCTTCCTGGCTCCTGGGCACCTGGTGGGCGAGTCTCCCCCTGCGCCGGGCCGCCTGCTGCCCTGTCACCTGATTGCCCGCTCTGGGGCCCGCAGATCCGTTGGAAGTACATGATTGTGGACGAAGGTCACCGCATGAAGAACCACCACTGCAAGCTGACGCAGGTGCTCAACACACACTACGTGGCGCCCCGCCGCCTGCTGCTGACGGGCACGCCGCTGCAGAACAAGCTCCCCGAGCTCTGGGCGCTGCTCAACTTCCTGCTGCCCACCATCTTCAAGAGCTGCAGCACCTTCGAGCAGTGGTTCAATGCACCGTTCGCCATGACCGGGGAAAAGGTAGGTGTGCCCAGCTGTGCTCATGCTGACGGTTCTGGGTGCGGCCAACTCTGGTGGTCAGAGTGCATCAGAGCGCGTTGAGCACCTGCTACAGCTGGCTGGGCCTGTGCTGGGTACCTGGCGAGAGTCCGTATCTGCATGGAGCAGGGGAGCTCCGGCACCCAAGGCTGGGCAGCCAGAAGGGCTCCAGGGCAGCAGGGCAGAGGTCATGACAATGAACCTGAGGGTGCTTGGGGCGTCTCTGACCCTGTGCTCCAGGTGCAGAGAGAGGACAGTGAGGAATATGACCCTGAGGCAGCTGTGGGTCCAGCAAGGGTGTGAAGGGCACAGCTGGAGTCACAGCATCCTGTAGGCCCCTGCACAGCATCCTGTAGGCCCCTTTAGGTGCCCTCAGAACTCACCCTCAGGGCAGTGGGAAGCCCTCAGAACTCACCCTCAGGGCAGTGGGAAGGTTGGAAGATGGCAGTTAACGGGGCCACATGGTCAGGTTCTGTCTTAGGTTGTTTTCATAGAGTGCTGTGGCTGGTCTGTCTCAGTGTCTGGGTGGCACTATCAGCCAGACTGTGACCCGGCAGCTTCATCATTGATGAGCAGTCCCACACCAGCACTGATCCCTGAGCCTAGAGCCCCCCTTGCTGTTGGAGATTGAAATGGAAGGACCGACTATGTTTCCTGCTGAAGGCTTTAAGTAGCCAGACTCTGAAGTGTGGGCAGCACCACAGAGATTGCCTCAAAGTGCCCTGCCTGGGATGGCTGGGCCCACCCCTTTCTTCCCACCTTAGACAGGTCTAGGGCAGCTAGGGCCTCATTGGCCTCATCTGTTAGTTCCCTGCCCTCTCAGCTGCTGGTCAAGGCAGAGACCTTTGTGACAGAGAAACCAAGGCTTTCCCCAAATCCTCATGATAAAGGAGTCCTCAGTTTTTAGACTCCCGGGAACCCCACACTAAAGGCCAGGATCTGATGCTGCAGTTCATCACTTTCTGAGCTGAGCAAAAGCTCTGCGAAGGGATGACCTGGGAAGCCGCATCAGAAGGAAAATTCAGGCAGCGCCTCGCTTTCCTTTACCTCTTTTAATTCAAAAACACTTCAAAGTTAAATTTCTTAGTAGAGGAGTAGGCATGGGAAGTCAGGGTTTCTTTCACCTGGTTCCACCCAGGCTGAATGAGAGTCCCTGCAGGATCCCAGTGGCAGAGCCCTCCCTGTGAATCACCTTCTGTAAGCCGCACGTGGTCAGCCTGGCCCCTGCTGTGCTCCTGGCATGAGCTGGGCATGGGGTGGGTCTTGCGGACACTCCAGTTCGTGTTACTCGTGGAGAGGCAGGAAGCCTGCTGCCGGGAGTCTGGTGAGGCGCAGGGAGCAGGGTGCCCTGGGTACTGTGGTTCCATGTTCCAGGAATTCTGTGAAGGGAATCAGATCCTTACGGTTTCCTAAGAGGATGCCCTGCTGCACCCCCAGAAAGCCTAAGGCAGTCTGAAGAGCCATGTGCTGAGGGCAGGGTCACCCACGGGACGCTGTCTACTCTGTCCCCACATCCACACCTTCTAGTGAGATCTCCGTCGCCCTCCTTTGGAGGTAATGCACTTTTCTCCTGTCTTGGGGGCTCCAGGTGGACCTGAATGAGGAGGAAACCATTCTCATCATCCGGCGTCTCCACAAAGTGCTGCGGCCCTTCCTGCTCCGACGGCTCAAGAAGGAAGTCGAGGCACAGTTGCCCGAAAAGGTAACAGAGTTTTGAGGGGAGCCACCGGGGAAGCAGCCTCACGTGGGGGCTTTCCCCAGGGCTAGGCGTGCTCAGGCGGTCTTCGCACAGTTCCGGGCCTGCCCTGGTCAGTCCAGCTTGGGGGTGGCGGTGGCGCCACTGGGTCTGTAAAACCCTATGCTGCTGTTCTGCCGTAGGGGTGAAAAAGCGCTCATAGGCTCACATAGCTCACGACAGGTGAGAGTACACAGTCCCAGGGAGCCAGGTGCCTGCATGGGCTTTCCTGGCCACATCGGGAGGGGCCGTGGGCTTGGGGTGGCCCCCGGCTCCCAGTCATGGCTCTGGGTTCTCCAGGCCTGCTGCAGCCACACCCTGGGGCCCAGTCCTCACAGCAAGACCCATGGACTCAGGGTCCCCGGCCGCCGTTGCCTCTCTTGCCCTTTGTTTCCTGGACAGCTGTGGAGAGGAACCGGAAGGTGGCCAAGGGGCCCTTTCTGGCCCAGGATCCCCCTGGTGTCTCTGCCTTATGCATCCTCTCATTGCCCAGGTCTCACCTCTTCTCCCCACCTTGGGGGCTCCTCACTCTCACCCCTATATGCCCTGGTCAGAACTCATATGACAGGGCCCGGGATCAGGGCTGGGTCTGGGTGGGGGTCAGGCCTCAGGCCACCTTGGGTCCTCATGAGCATTGCATGTCCCCTGCAGGTGGAGTATGTCATCAAGTGTGACATGTCTGCGCTTCAGCGAGTTCTCTACCGCCACATGCAGGCCAAGGGCGTGCTGCTGACCGACGGCTCTGAGAAGGACAAGAAGGTGGGCCCTGGAGTCCCCCAACTGCATTCCCCTCCGGGTGTCCAGGCGGGCAGCTTGGCGGGCAGGGCAGAGCAAGCTCTGACCAGCGGGGCCATTCGCCACCTCGTTCTCGCTGAGGCCTGACCTGGTCGTGATCCCCAGGGCGTCTGGTCAGCCCTGGTTATGATGGCTGGTGGCCTGGGTCCGGACACACGGACTCAGCTGCTGGTGGCTTTCCCTTTGCCTATGAAACGCTGGCTGCTTCTGCAGTTGGCAGCCTGGGCCCCACACTAACCCAGCAGGGTTAGAGCATTCTAGAATGCCCCCTTTCCCAGCTAAGAAGAGCAGCCTTTACAGCCGAGGCTCTGAACCCCTTCTCTTTGTTATTAAATGAAGGGAAGGAGCGGGCTGTCGCCTTCAGGGGCTGTCCAAGGATCCCAGGCCCCACCTTCCAGGCTTTCCTTACCAAGAGGGAAATTGTCCTCCAAGGGAATGCGCCAGACCCCTTGATTCTATCCCCAAGGCCTTGACTTCGGCCTGGCATCAACTTTGGCTAAGACATTGTGTCTGGGCCCCTCCTACCCTGTGCTGAGCAGCAGCGTGTTCCCTATTCCATTCCCAGCCCAAATCATGCACCCCCCTACCCCTGCCTCCTTCCTCACCCTGGAGCCCAGGGAGCCTCCTGAGGCTCACCCAGCTGAGACTCTCTAGGGACCCCCACAATGCCCAGGACAAAGCTGGCATCACACAGCATCGGGTACTCTACCTCAGCATTTTGCCAGTCTTGTTTTTGTCCTTTCCGTCTGCCCTCTGTTGTGCCAGGCAGTCGTGTGTTTCCCCAGGCTTGTTAGGGGCCTCCAGGCCTCCAGCAGCCGTTTCCTCATTCTTAATTGCTGCGCCAAAAGCCACTGATCCCCACGGCCCTTCTCCCAGCACCTACCCATCCGCCAAAACCACCCCACCCCGCCCCGCCCCAGGAGGGCAAGACCCCATTTGGGACCCTCTCATCTGCCTCCCAGGGCAAAGGTGGCACCAAGACCCTGATGAATACCATCATGCAGCTGCGGAAGATCTGCAACCACCCCTACATGTTCCAGCACATCGAGGTGAGCCCACCGCAGCCGGGACCTCAGGGCCTGCTTCCGCGGGGCTCCTGCGCAGAGCTGGCTTGCTCCTCCCGGACAGCTCTTTACAGTAGACTTGAACCTTTTCATTAGGTAATGCCTGTACATCTGTTTGTTGTTTGGTCTTCACTTTGCCAGTACTTATGGAAAGAATCCCAGCAGTTAGGGTGCAAGGTGCAATAGGAATGCAAGGCCCTGAAAGCTCACTCTCAGAGAACGGGAGCATTTGGAGACTTCTCTGGGGACGTGTCCCCCGCCCCGCCCCGTGGGGTCCTGCTGTGTCTTTTTGGCACACTGGCTTTTCTCACATTGTGGAGCATCAAGAGTCGCCATCCTCTTCAGTGAACTCTTTTGGGTCATGGTGCCTTTGAGAATCTGGGTTCTTAGAAGCATGTATGTGTTCGTGTTTCTTGGTGTGAAGTGTTGGGGTTGTTGGAGACCCCGTGATGCCCACCAGGAGAGCCCTCGGGGCGGTTTGAGCTCCCTGATGGCTGTGGCCCCATGCCGTCCTCGTGCGCTCAGGGTGTGAGGAGTGCTGTACTGCGATGTCCTTTCCTTCGCTGGAGGGGCATGAGGGAAAGGTTGTCCGTGATCTGAGAAAGATGGTTTTGGCATCCAGGTCTGGACTCAGAGCCGCAGCAGGTGAATGCTGAGTGCACGGTGCGGGGGCTCTGTCTTCTGAGGACCAGAGGTGTGTGCGGACCGCAGTGGGGTCCGGTGGCTCGTTCCTGCCTGGCACTGACCCCTCTCTCCTTCCCTTGCAGGAGTCCTTTTCTGAGCACTTGGGGTTCACTGGTGGCATCGTTCAAGGGTGAGAAGCTTCCCAACTGGGTAGGGTGGGCAGGTCGTCCACACAGAGGTTTTCTGTTGTTTTTTTGGTTTTATTGCTGCTGTTATGTTTGTTCAACTTCAAAAGCAGAAAATTTAGAAGATACAGAAGAATCCAAAGCAAAGAATACAAATCTTTTTTTTTTTTTTTTGAGTTGGAGTTTCACTCTTGTTGCTCAGGCTGGAGTGCAATGTTGTGATCTTGGCTCACTGCAACTTCCACCTCTGGGGTTCAAGCAGTTCTCCTGCCTCAGCCTCCCAAGCAGTTGGGATTACAGGCTCCCACCATCACACCCAGCTAATTTTTTGTATTTTTAGTAGAGATGGGGTTTCACCATGTTGGCCAGGCTGGTCTCGGAACTCCTAACCTCAGGTGATCCACTGGCCTCGGCCTCCCAAGGTGCTGGGATTACAGGCGTGAGCTACTGTGCCTAGCTAGAACACAAATCTTTAGTGCTCGGAGAGCTGACTGCTATTACCCCAAGAGACAAGATTTTTGAGGCAGACCTGGCTTACAGCTCCCACTCTACTGCCTCCAAGTTCTGACTCTAGACAGCTTTCCTAACCTCTCTGAGCTCAAACTCTGTTCAGTGGTATAGAAGCACTCTTTATACTGTGGGCTTACAAAGGTAGCACACTTTGTAAGGTGTAGCCCAGACTCCTTTAAGCCCCTGATGGATGTGGATGCTGTCTCTGGAGTTTCACCATTGCAAATAACCTTGCTAATAACATTCTTACGCTGAAGCCTCCGTTAAATTCTCCTGGGATATTAAGCCATTTGCAAGAAGAGAGGCACCTAATGAAAACATAACACATTTTTTTTTTTTTTAAGACAAAGTCTCGCTCTGTCTCCAGGCTGGACAAACTGGGGTGCAGTGGCGCGATCTCGGCTGACTGCGACCTCCAGTACCCTGGTTCAAGCGATTCTCCTGCCTCAGCCTGCTGAGTAGCTGGAATTACAGGCATGCACCACCACGCCCAGCTGATTTTTGTATTTTTAGTAGAGACAGGGTTTCACCATGTTGGCCAGGATGGTGTTGATCTCCTGACCATGTAATCTGCCTGCCTGCCTCAGCCTCCTAATGTGCTGGGATTACAGATGTGAGCCACCACCGCCCAGCCAACAAATTCTTTTTGATGTGTTTTTTTATACTGAGTTGTGTAGCAGGGTCCTGTACACCTGGGTTGGAGGCTGGAGGCCTGGCTTGGGCATGTGATCAGCCATTTCACGTTGTTCCTCTGCCAGCCTCAGTTTCTACATCTATAAACCAGGGACCGTTGGCTGGAGGGAATGTAAGGAACCGAGGTGGCCCTTCCTCCCAGGCCTGGCAGGACATGGGTGCCTCCAGTGTGGCATTTGCTCCTGGGGCTTCTTTATTGGGTGAGAGGATAAGATCTGGATTCCCGGAGCAGCCCTGTTCCCACCCCCCTGTTGCCCCAGCCACGTGACTCACAGTACCTCCTTTCATCCTCATGAGTGTCTGGGTTAGATGAGAAATACATGTGCCACCCTGGTGATGTGCCTTCCAGTGAGGGTGGCTGGGCTTATCTCGGTTAGGGGAAACAGCTTTGCCGAAGCTTTGGGTGGCGTCTGCTTAGGAAACCCCCTCTGTTCCCTTGAACCTGGCGCCTGGCCTGGAGGCGGCTGTTGCCCTTCCTGCCTTGCCCGCCTGCAGGGTGCCGGGTTTATCATCCTGTGCCTTCTCTCCCGCCTCCCTCCACACTCCAGGCTGGACCTGTACCGAGCCTCGGGTAAATTTGAGCTTCTCGATAGAATTCTTCCCAAACTCCGGGCAACCAACCACAAAGTGCTGCTGTTCTGCCAGATGACCTCCCTCATGACCATCATGGAAGATTACTTTGCGTATCGCGGCTTTAAATACCTCAGGCTTGACGGTGAGTATGACCGAGTGAGACGTTAGTTGTAGGGTTTAGTCATTGTGGCTGCCACGGAAGCCTCTCGCTGGCATGCCCTCCTGTGAGGCAGGGTGAGGCCCAGGCGCTCTGGGTCTCACGGCCAGGGTGGGCTCAGCCATAGGTTGAGCATCTCGGGCACTCGGCATTGGAAGGGGCCCTGGAGGCATCAGAGCTGGATCAGGTGCCAGATGTCCTGACTCCCGGGTTGACAGATTGCAATGCTGGGCACACTGGGGAAGGGGGTGCCCTACACTGTTTTAGCTGGAAGTGACAGAATTCCATACCATGTGGACATAGGGAAAAAAGCACCGATAGGCTCACGTAGCTCTGACCCCAGGGGTTAAACATGTTTCAGGCACAGCTGGATCGAGGTGCACAGGTGATGTTGCAGACACTTTTCTCCAGCCCTTGGCTCTGTCTTCCTCCATCTTGACTTCCCTTCCATCTGCTCAGTGTCCCCAGCAAAGGCAGGTCCCAGGTTGGTGCTCATTTAGCTGCTGTGAGCCACATGCCCATTCCTGGGCCATTTGTAGCAGCCTAGTAGCTGCCACCTTGCCACAGGTCGGTCCTGGATCAGGAATCAGACTCTGGCGAGCACGGAGGGAGGGAAGCAAGCACTGCCGGGCAGGAGCAGCAGCTGCCATAGAGAGGCTCTCGGCCCGACCCCCTGCCCTGTGGTCCCTGGTGGGAGAGGTCACTGTGTGTGTTTCTGTACCCGCCTGCCCCAGCACGTGGCACGCGGGAGGTCAGGGAGGAAGAGGCCGTGAGCCACCGATAGAGCGAGGGACATGTGGTCTGTCAGTCCCAGTGGGTCAGGGAGGCCCTGGAGTGAGTTCTCCGAGGGAGTTACTAGAACGGGGCTTACTAGAAACACGAGTGTGAGCTGCTGGGACAGACACGGCTCAGCCAGTCCGTTGCTCCCTACATGACCTCCCAGAGCCTTTGTTGAAGCTCCCTCGCAAAGTCTGTCTCTCGGTAGGACACTGCAGACCTCTGAACCCCCTTCCCACTGATCACTCGGACCTGTGCTTCCTTGGCCGACCTGCCCGGACACCACCCGCGTGTGCCCTGTGCAGCCCTCCAGCCCGCAGCTCCCCCCGGGGTACTGTCCAGGCCCACTCTACAGACACGAGTCTGTTGCAGGGGTCTCCCCAGCTTGCCTTCTTTCTTGGGGACTTCCCACTGGTTTGAGGCTGAAAACCAAAACCCTTCAGGGTCTGCATGGCTGGGCCACCCCTACCTTTTGTTCTTCTTCGGTCTCTCCAGTGGCTTCTCCCATCCTTGGGCGGGCCAGGGCTTCCTGAGGGCCGGCCCCTGTCTGTGTCGTGTCCCTGACTCCCACAGGAGAGATCTTGAGTCCCACCCATCTCAGTGCCCTATGGCTACTCCATAAGAACAAGGACTTGGGTCAGTTCAACCATAGCTGTGCCCTCTACCTGTGATGTGGTCATGGCCAGAGAGACAGATAATCAATCCATTGAAAGTGGAGGAGGGGCAAGAGCTCAGGGAGTCTCCTGAGACTGCATCTCCCACCGGTGGGCCAGCATCTGGGAGTTGGGCGGCCCCTCTCCTCAGCCCCTCCTCCAAGCTGGGGTGCTAGGGGCACATCTGGAGCCTGAGAGAGGGCGGGATGGCAGGCTGATGGCCAGGCTCCTGTGGGCTTCCGCACCGTGCCTGAGCACGCGTAGGCCGGTGGCAGGAAGCGGCCAGTTTTTACTTCATCACCAGAGTGACTTCAGTGTTCCAAGGGCACCTCCAACTGAACTCCCAGCAGCCCAGGGAGTGTTGACGTTGCCTTAATGCCCACAACGCTGAGGGCATGCCAGGTGGTCACCCGGGAGCCCTGTGCTGGCTCCTTGACTTGGGTTTTCTCAGGCATGGGGACACTGATCCTGCCAGAAGGGACAGGAGCCCCATGCTTTTACCTGTAGAGGATTTTCTTTGTGAATCATAAAACCTTTTGAGACAGGGCTGAAGGCAGGTGCACCCGCAGTCACTGTCCACCCACACCCAGGTCCTTTGTGTTTCGGGCGGCGGTGTTGCCAGCATTGGCTGCTGTGTCTCTGCTCCCAATGGAATGGCACAGGGCAGAGTCGGTGAGAGTCCAGGGCTGTGGTGGCGGCGGCCGTACTGACCCTGTGGTGTGGCTGTGAGTCGGGTGCCAGGCTCTGCACTCCAGGCCCGCCTCCTCTAGTTCTCCCACCAAGGCCTGTTTTCATCTCTGAGATGGGTGGAGAGGCGCTGGGTGGTAAAACTGGAAATCTGGGTACTCACCAGTGGCCCACAGGCCTGTGTGGAGAGTGCGGAGCCAGGGATCTAGGGACGCTGGCGGGCACCGATTCTGTTACTGCATCAGAGGCAGGTTTTCCCCGGCGCCCCCTCCCCACCCCTGCGGTTACCCCACTGACCCTGTTCTCCTCTATGCCTGTCAGGAACCACAAAGGCGGAGGACCGGGGCATGCTGCTGAAAACTTTCAACGAGCCCGGCTCCGAGTACTTCATCTTCCTGCTCAGCACCCGGGCCGGGGGACTCGGCCTCAACCTCCAGTCGGCTGACACTGTGATCATTTTCGACAGCGACTGGAATCCTCACCAGGTAAAAGCTGGCTGAGTGCAGGTTGGGGAGAAAGAAGGGGGTGCCTGCAAAACCTCAACACCGACCCTGGCTTGAGGGTCCTCCAGCCCCCTCCACATTGTCCTGGCCTCCAGTAGCTGGGAAGAGCCACACCCATATCTCCATAGGTCATCGGCACAGCAGAGAAGGGGTCCTGCTTCCCAAAATACAAACAGCCTTTCCCTCTGATTGGGAAAGCAGTGTAGAAGCCATCTGTCAGTTTAGTTTTTCTTAAATCTTGGAATGGCCCCGGAGAGAAGGAGGTGGAAGGTACCCTAATCTATCCCGTGCCGTCACTGTGTGCCGGCCCCCTCAGGCATGCTGTGTGCGTGCACACACGCTGGCACTTGTTCAGACAGAATTGGGGGTGAACTCCATGCCTCGTGTTTACTTCCTCCTCTTGTTCCGTAACCATGTACTCCCCATAGACCTCGGTGTTGGTGGATACCAGGTCGTGCTGTTACATTGCTACAAGAATTTTAAAATGCACAAAACTTTTCTCTCTGTTTCATTATAAGGCTAATACATTCTTGTTATTTTTAATATGCAAACACCAGTGACACACAGGAGTCCCTTTTCCCTTCCTCCCCAACCCTGCTCTGTCCTGAGCCTCTGCCAGCCCGTCTGCCTTCGTGAACATGTGTACTGAGATTAACAGAGGCGGCGTGGCCTGGCAGGTGCCTCTTCCACCGAGCAGGGGGTGTCAACTGCCAAGTGCACATCGCAAGCTGCCTGGCCGTCTCATCCACCACAAGGCGTCCCAGCAGATGGCTGCCCCAGGACATCTTGTGCTAATACCCTAAGGTCTGCTCAGCCCTCAGACCTGGGGTTGCTCCACCCCCGACATTGTCTCCTTCATGTGCTGGTTGCTTCTGCCAAAGCGGTTTCACTCCCACCGCTGGGGTGTGAATGTTTCCTGCCCTTCCCCGCAGCTTGGGGGTGCCAGCGTTCTCCATGTCTAAATTGTCACTCATCTGATGGGTGAATGCCCTGGTGGTCACTGGTGTCCCCTCCTGTGATCAGGCTGGGGTGTAGTTTCTGCCCAGACCCTGGTGACTGGTCAGTTTCCTGAGAGGTGGTGGGGTTGTGCCTCCCTGTTGGCAGGATGGCAGTGGGCAGAGGCTGCTCCCCAGGGCCAGGGGCACATTGGGGAAGGCTGGCCCTGCCGGGAAGTGTGCTAACGGGGCAGGAGGACTGAGCGGCAGACACAAGGCACTCCTGGACCCCACCAGCTGTGGCTTCTGCCACCACATGGGTGCCAGTCTTGAGTTTAGGAGTATCGCTGGTGCTTAGTCTGGCCCTGCGGCTCCTGTGCGCAGAGACAGGATTTCATGGGAGCCTCCTTGCTCTGTGCTGGGGTGACGATAAAACAATGGCTCACACCTCTAATCTCAGCATTTTGGGAGGCCGAGCACATGGTGAAACCCCATCTCTGCTAAAAATAAAAAAATTAGCCAGGCATGGTGGTGTGCGCCTGTAGTCCCAGCTACTCAGGAAGCTGAGGCAGGAGAATTGCTTGAACTTCGGGAGACAGAGCTTGCAATGAGCTGAGATCACGCCACTGTACTTTAGCCTGGGTGACAGAGCGAGAACTTGTCCCAAAAAAAAAAAACAAAAAAAGTAACAGCCCAGCCACGGCACCCACATTGTCGGGACCTGACTGCAGCAGTCACCGGGCCACACTCCAGGTGTTCATTCACTCATTCAGGCCACACAGTAGCCACGGGGGGGTCCGATGTCAGTAGAGGGAGTTTTGAGGCTCACAAAGGTGAGACCTGTTTCCGGTTTTGTGTGCACAGTGAGAGAACGGCAGGGCCTGCAGCCAAACCAAGCACTGCCAGAGCGCAGCTGGGCTTCGACCCCATCCTGTAAACGGTGCTCAGCTGTGCAAGGCCACGCTGGGGGAGCTTTGCAGCTGCCACAGGAGCTGCTTGCGCATATAACCCCCTGGGAGTTGGTGATTTCCCGAGTATCTGTCAGGTCCCAGTAAGGTAGAAGGTAGCACTTCTGGAGGAACGTGATGAGAGCCCCCTTTCCCTCAGGGACGCATGGCGACCCAGGCTCCCAGATCGTGTGGCTGCAGGTCGGGCTGGACAGAAGTGCCAGGCCGAGGGTGGCATTCACACCACACCTCTCCAGCTCGTGTCGGAGGCTGCCTTCTCCCTTCTGAGCTCCTTTGGGACTGACTGGCACCTCTTCCTCTAGGACCTGCAAGCGCAGGACCGAGCCCACCGCATCGGGCAGCAAAACGAGGTGCGCGTGCTCCGCCTCTGCACAGTCAACAGTGTGGAGGAGAAGATCCTGGCCGCAGCCAAGTACAAGCTCAATGTGGACCAGAAGGTGATCCAAGCTGGCATGTTCGACCAGAAGTCCTCCAGCCATGAGCGGCGCGCCTTCCTGCAGGCCATCCTGGAGCACGAGGAGCAGGACGAGGTGAGCCCAGCGCCGGCCCCGACCCCCCCCAGCGTGAGTGGTGGACGCATGAGCGGCTTTCATTTTTGTTTTTTTACCTTTTTTGCACTCTTATTTTTTTTGCATCCCTTTGGAGTAAAGGGAGTGTGGGCTGAACGGAAAGAGGATGAGTACTTGCTTTTTCTTTGAAGTGGTTTTTTTTCTAAACTGCTGGTGAAAGATGCCGGATTGACAGCCCTGGAGACTGAAGTCCTCTATTTATCCACAGAGCAGACACTGCAGCACGGGCAGCGGCAGTGCCAGCTTCGCCCACACTGCCCCTCCGCCAGCGGGCGTCAACCCCGACTTGGAGGAGCCACCTCTAAAGGTGAGAGGGGTAGTTCAGTCTCCATGCCCATTCAATCCTCGGCTTCTCGGCTGAGACGGCCAGCAAGGGCCCTGGTCCCACGGAGCGTGCGTGTGCGTGTGCGTGTGTGTGCCTCTCGCTGCCGTGTGGGTCCCCATCCACCGCAGCCGTGCCGGGACCACCAGCTCATTCCCACGGACGCCGCCGCTCACCGCTGAGCTCGGCCGCCGCCCACCCCAGCCCCTCCACAGCGGCACTGACAGTTTGCAATCTTGTAGGAGGAAGATGAGGTGCCCGACGACGAGACTGTCAACCAGATGATCGCCCGGCACGAGGAAGAGTTTGACCTGTTCATGGTAAGCACCGCGGGCTGCACAGTGCGGTTCAGGCATCCTGCTCTGCCACCGCCAGGAGCAAAGCAGCGGTCTTAGTGCCCATGCCCGTGGTGGTGTCCCCAGTAGGTCAGGGAGCCAGGGATAGCTCAGCTCACAGTGTAGCCCACTCATGTCTCCAGACTTGACCCGTCTTCCACCCCAGCCTTCTGAGCATGACATTGCAGGGCGAGATGTACACCCAGCCTTTCTGCGTGTGGCCCTAGTCCTGCCCTGCCAGGTCTGCTTTCTAACCGGCTCTTCAGGGCTCCATGCACTCCCTTTCAGAGGGAGTTCGTCCTGTCCAAGGCCAAGGACTGACCACGGCTTCAGTCAGAGAGCCCCCTTACCCCTGGCTGGGAAACAGGAAGCCACTGGAGCAGGACCTCTGGGCCTGCAGGTCTTAAGCCTCCGGCGCTGCTGTGCCGTGCAGCTGCTGCCCCTCTGCTGGGTTCATCCTATGCAGCCGTCCATCCTTTCGGGTCTCCGCTGCCTCTCAAGGCAAAGCCCTTAGTCAGGATCTGACGTAACCAGGCGAGGTCAGCCACCAAAAAAATCAAGAGCTGGCATTTAACTCCCACAACAGCATGGGTCCCTACAGACAGAGAAAGGCCCTCCTGAGTCCCCAGCATCCTGGCTGGAGTATGCCCCTGGCGCCCGCGTACTGATGCCTCTCCCTCTGCCTCCCCACCCACCAGCGCATGGACCTGGACCGCAGGCGTGAAGAGGCCCGCAACCCCAAGCGGAAGCCGCGCCTCATGGAGGAGGACGAGCTCCCCTCGTGGATCATCAAGGACGACGCAGAGGTGGAGCGGCTGACCTGCGAGGAGGAGGAGGAGAAGATGTTTGGCCGTGGCTCCCGCCACCGCAAGGAGGTGGACTACAGCGACTCACTGACGGAGAAGCAGTGGCTCAAGGTACATGCCGGAGAGGCCCGGCAGTCCCCGCAGGCCAGCGCCAGGCAGGGCTGCAGAGACGGGGGGCCCGCGGCCAGGATTTGGGCCTGGATCCAAAACGCTTCCCTAGGGCCACTCCTGGTCAGGCTCTGTGAACAGCCCAGAGCTTTCCGACGTGGACTGGGAATGGTCAGGTCCTCCTGGCTCTGCCTCGGAAGGCGGAAAGGGCCCACAGTCCCTGCACAGCTCGACCTGCTGCTGGGTGTGGTTGGTCTTTGAGGTCGAGGGTTTACCTTCCTGAGGGTAGAAATGATGTCGCTGATCTCTGTGGGTTCCCAGTACCTGCCAGAAGGAGGCACAAGGGCGAATTGTGGACTATTAAGTTGTCCTGCGGGGCAGCCTCAGTCTGGGCAAGTCCCCCCGCACGGGCTGGGGAGACTCAGTCATGGAGAGGAAGGAGAGGGCAAGCCCTCAAGGGCCTCTGAACCTGGCAGGCACTGCCCGGGGCTGGCAGCTGCTTGTGGAGCTGGTGTGAGGCTCGTTCTCAGCAGATGGCACCTGGCCCTGCCACAGCAGCTGCAGACGTCTGAGTCAGTTGTGTGGTGCTCCTAGGGCCACCCCCGCCACCCTTCCCAGCCCCAGGGCACACTGTGACAGGTGCCTGGCACTGACATCCTCACTGTGGTTATGGTAACAAATCAGACCCCTTCCCAGCTCAGGGGCTCTGAGTTCTGTGTTACAGAGATAATGATTCAGAATCCATCCCTGAAGTTGTATCATAAAAATGTCCCTGGAACAAAAATTCCGAGAAGGCAGGTGGCAGCTTTTGGCTGTGCAGCACAAAGTGCCACACTCAGGAATGAGCCGAGAACCTGGCCCCCTCCTCCTACCTCAGAGCAGCCCAGACTCATGAGCTTGCCTGCCAAGCTGTGCACCAGCGGGCGCCGCTGAAACGCATCAGGCGTCCAGGCGAGAGTGGCCACACAGGCCTGCGCGGCAGCAGAGCGAGAGTGGCCACACAGGCCTGCGTGGCAGCAGAGCGAGAGTGGCCACACAGGCCTGCGCGGCAGCAGAGCGATTTGGCTGCCATATGAGTGTCACCAGCCCTGCGTTTTTTTTTTATAGAGACAAAGTCTTGCTATGTTACCCAGGCTGGCCTCCAGTTCCTGGGGGCCTCAGGTGATCCTCACACTTCAGCCTCCTGAGTAGCTGGGACTGCAGGCACGCACCACCATGCCTGGCTCATTTAAATTTTTTGTAAAGACAGAGTCTCACTGTGTCGCCCAGTCTGGTCTGAAACTCCTGAGCTCAAGCAATTTGCCTGCCTCAGCCTCCAGAGTAGCTGGGAATACAGGCATGAACCACTGTGCCTGGCTCAGCCCTGCACATGCGAGGCAGTGAGTGCCTTTTAAATTTAAGATCAGTTCATATGTGGATGTTCTATGTACATTTTTTTTCTAGGTTACATACCATCCAGTTCCCCCTTTTAAGGTGCATGATACAGTCACCTTTAGTGTATCCAAGAGCTGTGCGTTTATCACTACAGTCAATTTTAGAACATTTTCATGACCCGCAAAAGAAGCCCTGCCCCGATTTGTCATTTCCTGTTAATTCATGGATTCTCCCTCGCCCCAGGCAACCACTGATGCGCTTTCTGTCCTTATGGTTTTGCCTGTTCTGGGCATTTCCCGTCAGTGGAGTCCTGCAGTGTGGGGTTCTTTGGTGTCAGACTTTTTTCTCGCAATGTAACATATTTACCCGTGATGCAGCAGACGGCGGTGCTTCATTCTTTGATGGTGGAATAATCCTGCCTCGCACAGATGTGTCATATTTTGGTTTTCTGTTCATTCTTGATGGCCACTTGGGTTGTTTCCGCTTTCGGACTATTACAGATAATATTACAGGGAACATTCACGTACAGGTTTTTGTGTGCGCATGTTCTGATTTGTCTTCAATATATGCCTAGACATAGAGTGCTGGAGCACTGTTAATTCTCTGTTTAACCTTTGGAGGGACCCCCAGGCTGGTTTCCTGGGTGGCTGTGCCAGTTCACGGTCCCCCCAGCTGTGTACGAGGTTTGCTGTTTCTCTACATCCTCAGCAGCCCTTGCTGCCATCCCAGCAGGTAGGAAGTGCCAGCTTAGTGTGGCTTCCATTTGCTTTTCCCTGATGGCAAACAGCGTGGAGTATCTTTCCATGTGCTTATTGGCCATTTGAATACCTTCTGTAAAGAGATGTCTATTCACATCCTTTACCCAAATTTAAAATACATTTATCTTAATACCAAATTTTAAGTTATTTATAGGTGCCTTATCAGATATCATTTGTAAATATTTTGTTCCATTCTGCATGTTGTCTTTTCACTTCCTTGATATCCATTGAAGCAGGAAGTTTTTCATTGTACTTACAGTTGATTTTTCTTTTTTACTTGTGCCTTGGTGTTGTATCTAAGAAACCATTGCCATATCCAAGGTCACGAGGACTTGCCCCTGTGTTTTCTTCTAGGAGGGTTATAAATTGACTTTTCCATCTAGATCCATGTAAGGTCCATTTTGGGTTGAATTTTATACATGATGTGAGGTCGGGGTTCAACTTCATCCTTTTGTATGTGGAAATCCGGTTGTCCGGGCAGCATTCGTTGAAGAGACCATTTTTTCCCATTGAGCCCATCTTATTCCGTGTTATATTCAAATTTACAATTGTGAAAAATATTATATAAAACAGGCTCTCCCCACCATGTCATTGGCACCACTTTGCTGCAGCCAGTCTGTGGCCAAGTGAATTCAAAGCCTTCAAAATGCTCCTGGCCCTTGCCCTGCTGGGCTGACCCTGTATATTCATTTCCCATGGCTGCCATCGGAAATGGCCATAACAGTGGCAGCCTAAAGCAACAGTACTATTTTTGTTCCATTCTCAATCCATGGTGTCTGAATCCATTGTGTGAGCAGGGCTATGTTCCCTTCCAGGGCCTAGGGGAGGACCACTCTTTGGCTTTTCCAGCTCCTGATGGCTCCAGAAGCCTCCTGGCTTGGTGCTCCGTCATCCCGTCTCTGCCTCTGTCTGCATGGGGACTTCTCCTCTGTGTCCCCTTCTTTTTTTTTTTGAGACGGAGTTTCGCTGTTGTTACCCAGGCTGGAGTGCAATGGCGCGATCTCGGCTCACCGCAACCTCCGCCTCCTGGGTTCAAACAATTCTCCTGCCCCAGCCTCCCAAGTAGCTGGGACTACAGGCACGTGCCACCATGCCCAGCTAATTTTTGTATTTTTAGTAGAGACGGGGTTTCACCATGTTGACCAGGATGGTCTCGATCTCTTGACCTCGTGATCCACCCGCCTCGGCCTCCCAAAGTGCTGGGATTACAGGCGTGAGCCACCACGCCCGGCCCTCTGTGTCCCCTTCTGTCTCTTTTAAGCACGTTTTTTAAAACTTAATCCCTGCCAGGCGCGGTGGCTCACACCTGTTATCCCAGCACTTTTGGGAAGCCAAGGTGGGTGGATCACAAGATCAGGGGTTCAAGATCAGCCTGACCAACATGGTGAAACCCTGTCTCTACAAAAATACAAAAGTTACCTGGGCATGGTGGCGAGCACCTGTAATCCCAGCTACTCAGGAGGCTGAGGCAAGAGAATTGCTTGAACCTGGGAAGCAGAGGTTGCAGTGAGCTGAGATCATGCCATTGCACTCCAGCTGAGACTCTGTCTCCAAAAAAAAAAACAATCCTAAATGTAAAAACCTCATTTGCAAAAAAGGTCCCATTCCAGGGTTCCAGGTAGACACGAATCTGGGGGGACCTGCCACTGCTCTCTGGGTCTGCAGAGGGCCTTCTCCTAGTGCCTCTTGCCTGCTGCATCTTCTGGCCCGGATGCCTTAACCTCCTCCCAGCCCCCTCAGGCTCTCAGCTTCCCACCTCCTCTAAGACATACCTGCTTTATCATTCTGGAATCTCTCTTCCCTCTTTCCTGGCACCTGACACATTTGCCACCCCACTTGTGGGATGTTGCCATCTGATCACCATCTCCCTTCCAGGGGTGGAGGAAAGGGCCAGGAACAAGGGTTCAAGTCACTGCTGTGTGCTCAGAGCCAGGCACAGTGCCCAGCCCACTGGCACAGCTGCAGTGTGAGAGGAGCAGCCAGCTTTTGGGTCCAGGCCCTACTTCCTTTTCCAGTTCCAAGATTCCTTGGACACCTGGCTCCCTTGACTGCATTTTTTACCATTGGAATAAGTTATTAGTTATTGCCATTGAAAATTAATACATAGGGATTCTCTTACAATTAATATTGTTCCTATTCATGTCCTTGTCAGCAGTGTTACCATAAGGAATCCATCTTAAACAATGTCAGTTGACGGCCGGGTACGGTGGCTCATGCTTGTAATCCCAGCACTTTGGGAGGCCAGGGCAGGTGGATCATGAGGTCAGGAGATCGAGACCATCCTGGCTAACACGGTAGAAATCCTGTCTCCACTAAAAATACGAAAAATTAGCTGGGCATGGTGGCGGGCACCTGCAGTCCCAGCTACTCGGGAGGCTGAGACTAGAGAATCGCTTGAACCTGGGAGTTGGAGGTTGCAGTGAGTTGAGATCGTGCCACTGCACGCCAGCCTGGCAACAGAGTGAGACTACGTGTCAAAAAAAAAAAAAGTCAGTTGTCAGTAGCATTACTTAAAATAGCAACAACAATTAAAAAAAAAAAAGCGGTCAGACCTGGCAGCTCACGTCTATAATCCTAGCACTTGGAGAAGCCAAAGCGGGAGGATCATTTCAGCTTGGGAGTTTGAGACCAGCTTGACCAAAATAGCAAGACCTTTGTCTCTATTTAAAAAAAAAAAAAAAAAGCTGGGCACAGGGCACAGTGGTACATGCCTGTAATCCTGGCACTTTGGGAGGCCGAGGTGGGTGGATCACCTGAGGTCAGGAGCTCAAGACCATCCTGACCCCGTCTCTACTAACAATACAAAAATTAGCCGGGTGTGGTGGCGGGCGCCTGTAATCCCAGCTACTCGGGAGGCTGAAACACTCTCACTTGAACCCGGGAGGCGGAGTTTGCGGTGAGCCTAGATCGCGCCATTGCACTCCAGTCTGGGTGACAGAATGAGACCCTGTCTCAGAAAAAAAGGGAAATGACCCAAATGCCCAAGAACAAGGGGAGGCTCAATTAGGGCACGTCGTGCACGGAAACACTAAACAGACATTAAAACATTTTGTTGTAGAAAATGACAGGAAAAGATATCCATGACACAGCCAGCAGTGCGGCACGGGGGCTACAATTCCAGCGTGGCCTTCAGTTCTGCACACGTGCGTCAAAGGTGGGGAGAGTTCTGGAGGTGGGTGGCACTGAGGGCTGCACAACACTGGGGACGTGCCTAATGCCCTGAACTAGGTACTAAAACCTGACTACCATGGTAAATTCTATCTTACAAATGATTTCTCATAATTTTTTTTAAAATGCCCAGTCCAGGCATGGTGGCTCATGCCTCTTATCCCAGCACTTTCAGAGGCTGAAGGTGGGTGGATCTCGAGGTCTGGAGTTTCAGGCCAGCCTGGCCATGGTGAAACTCCATCTCTACTAAAAATACAAAAATTAGCCAGGCACAGTGTTACGCACCTGTAATCCCAGCTACTTGGGAGGCTGAGGAAGGAGATTCACTTGAACTCAGGAGGCAGAGGTTGTGGTGAGCCAAAATCACGCCACTGCACTCCAGCCTGGGCAACAGAGCGAGACTCTCTCTGTCTCAAAAAAATTTTTTTTAATTAAAAATGCCCAACTGCTGAGGAGGCTGAGATGGGAGGATTGCTTGAGCCCAGGAGTTTAAGTTCAGCCAGGACAACGTAGGAAGACCCCATGTCTAAGAAAATTTAAAAATAACTTTCAGGCCGGGCGCGGTGGCTCACACCTGTAATCCCAGCACTTTGGGAGGCCGAGGCGGGTGGATCACGAGGTCAAGAGATCGAGACCATCCTGGTCAACATGGTGAAACCCCGTCTCTACTAAAAATACAAAAAAAATTAGCTGGGCATGGTGGCACGTGCCTGTAGTCCCAGCTACTCGGGAGGCTGAGGCAGAAGAATTGCTTGAACCCAGGAGGCGGAGGTTGCGGTGAGCCGAGATCGCGCCATTGCACTCCAGCCTGGGTAACAAGAGCGAAACTCCGTCTCAAAAATAAATAAATAAATAACTTTCAATACAAATATTAGCTGGTTGTGGTGGCGGGTGCCTGTAATTCCAGCTACTTGGGATACTGAGGCAGGAGAATCACTTGAACCTGGGAGGTGGAGGTTGCAGTGAGCCAAGATCACACCACTGTACTCCAACCTGGGTGACAAGAACGAAACTCCGTCTCAAAAAAATAAAAATAAAAATAATGTTTAAAATATCTTAAAAACGCCAGGAGCAGTGGCTCATGCTTGTAACCTCAGCACTTTGAGAGGCTGAGGCAGGTGGGCTGAGGCAGGAGTATTACGTGAACTCAGGAGGTGGAGGTTGCGGTGAGCCGAGATCACGCCACTGCATTCCAGCCTGGCAACAGATCAAGACTCTGTTTCTCAAAAAAAAAAAAAATTAAAATATTGAAAAGAAGAAATACATGGAGGCCAGGCAAGGTGGCTCATACCTGTAATCCTAGCACTCTGGGGAGGCTAAGATGGGAGCATTGCTTGAAACCAGGAGTTCAAGACCAGCCTGGCAACATAATGAGACCCAATAGCTACAAAAAATGTTTAAATTAGCTGGGTGTGGTGACATGTGCCTATAGGCTCAGCTGCTTAGGAGGCTGAGGTGGAAGGATCTCTAGAGTCCCGGGAGTTCAAGGCTGCAGTGAGCAATGATGGTGCCACTGCACTCCAGCTTGGACGACAGAGCTAGACTCTGTCTCTACAAATAAATAATCAAAAGAAATAGATGGGGAGAGCGTGGAACAGATGTGTCAATAACATCACCTCTGGGTGAAGGGATTTCAGGATCCCATTCTTCTCTGTATAGAGAAGATACGTCTTTTTTTGGTCAAGAAATTCAGCCGTTAGTTTTTTAAGGACAAGCTTGCTGGGGCAGTGCTGGTCTTTCACTGCAGCCCAGGGACCCTGCGAGAGTCCCAGTATGTGTTACGCCCCAAGCCAGCCGCGCTGGAGGGAGAGCGGGTGCAGGGGCCCTCCTCCGTGTCCCAGCCCGGCCCCTGGGATTGCGTCGCGCCCTCTGCTTGTCGACCTGGGTGCTGGCTGTCCTATTTTACTACTATTGACCCTGAAGGCCATCGAGGAGGGCACGCTGGAGGAGATCGAAGAGGAGGTCCGGCAGAAGAAATCGTCACGGAAGCGCAAGCGAGACAGCGACGCCGGCTCCTCCACCCCGACCACCAGCACCCGCAGCCGTGACAAGGACGATGAGAGCAAGAAGCAGAAGAAGCGCGGGCGGCCTCCCGCTGAGAAGCTCTCCCCGAACCCACCCAACCTCACCAAGAAGATGAAGAAGATCGTGGATGCCGTGATCAAATACAAGGACAGGTAATCGAGGAGGCAGGGCGGGTGGGGACCACGGGGGTCCTTGAGGGAGCAGGCCTGGCCTCTGCACTCTGACCCTGCACATTCAGGCTGGGGGCTGCTCACTCTTTCACTCATTCACAAACACTGACTGAATCTCTGTGTCTTTGAGCCTGGCCCTGAGGAACATGCTTTCTGGAATGGAAGCACACATGTGTTATCCATGTTGAGAGGGAATGTCACATGGGGTTGGAAGGAGAGGCAGGGGTGCGGGTCTCAGGGAAGGGGACATTGAAGCAGAGCCTTGAGAGACGGGAGGTTGGTGAGAGTGCACCAGCAGAGGCCACAGCTGGCAGAGAGGCTCTGCCAAAGCTGAGGCTTGGTGGCCTCAAGGGGAGAGGCGGGATGAGGGGATCCATGCTGCCTGTGCGGCCAGGGGGACGAGGACAAAAGTCTGGTGTGTCTAGAGCAGAGAAAGTGGCAGCCCTCTCCTGTCCTTGCACCCTCCCGGGATACCTGCGCCATCTCTCTGTTGCTGAGATGGTGGCCCCACTCCTGCCCTCTGCTAGGTCCTGCTCTGGGCCTGGAGGTCCCTGTCTATCCGAGGCAGTATGCGGTTCCAGCTGTGGCCGCGGCCCAGTGGTGGATCATAACGTGCTGGTGGATCATGAGTGCCGCTTATGTATTTTTTTATTCACTAATATTCTTTTCCGTGAGCCACTGTATATGAGTGCCATTTAAGAAGAAAGGAATGGTTCTGAGTTGCTCCCCAGGGAGACGTGTGCGCCTTCTAGCAGCCCAGGACAGGGGTCAGAGCTGGGCAGGAGCCAGTCAGGGGTGTGAGGCCCACGCCTGGCCTAGGACTGGCACCGTCTTCCACTCCCCAAGGTCTTATTCCACTTCCTGGTACGACTGGCCCCATAATGGGAGGATTGTATTGCTGGATTTTAAAGTAACAGTTTGCTGCTAGTCATGAAGCAGAGCGTGGGGGAATTATATCTGTCAGGGGGGAAAGTGGCGGGAGCCCACATGTATCCTTTGGAGAGAATCTTACCAAGCATGAAATTTTAGAGGATGGTAACAACTGTAGTGCCTAAATTAATGGGTAAAAATTACCACATACGGCCAGGTGTGGTGGTTGTAATCCCAGCATTTTGGGAGGCCAGGGCAGGAGGGTCGCTTGAGGTCAGGAGTTTGAGACTAGCCTGGGCAACATGGTGAAAACCCATCTTTACTAAAAATACAAAAAAAAAAATTATCTGGGCATGGTGTTGCATGCCTGTAATCCCAGCTACTTGAGGCTGAGGCAGGAGAATCACTTGAACCCAGGAAGCGGAGGTTGCTGTGAGCCAAGATCACACCACTGCCTCCAGCCTGGGCGACAGAGCAAGACTCCGGATCTAAAAACAAGAAAAAAGTACTGCTTAAAAAGGTTTTATTATTATTGCAGGAGAAACAGATGATGAATGAAAGGAGACATATTCAAGTTCAGTGTTAGATTTGAAAATATCATGTGTTGTCAGTATTGAGAAAAAATACTGACTGATTTACAAACCTAACCCTGAGGCTAAGTCCTCAAAAAGGAAAGCCAGTGGAGGACTTCATTTACTTAAAGTGCAGGATACAGCTGGAGGCAGTCACGCATGCCTGTGGTCCCCGCCACTCCGGAGGCTTAGGGGGGAGGACCGCTTGAGCATAGCAGGTCTAGGCTATAGTGAGCCGTGATCACACAGCTGCACTCCAGTCTGGGTGGACAGAGTGAGACCTTGTCTCTTAAAAAATAAAAAAAAAAAAAACAGAATACTTAATTTACAATGCAGACCAGGCATGGTGGCTGATGCCTGTAATCCCAGCACTTTGGGAGGCTGAGGTGGGCGGATCACTTTAGATCAGGAGTTTGAGACCAGTGTGGCCAACGTGGTGAAACCCCATCTCTACAAAAAATACAAAAGAAGAAATTAACCAGGTGTGGCGATGTGTGCCTGTGGTAGCAGCTACTCAGAAGGCTGAGGCATGAGAATTGCTTGAATCCAGAAAGCAGAGAGTATACAGTGAGCCAAGATGGCACCACTGCACTCCAGCCTGAGTGACTGATTGAGATTCTGTCTCACACACACACACAAATTGGAATTTGCAAAAAATCTAATGATGGTGACAGACCCTCCCCATGTTTTATTTCAGAATATTTTCAGAGAAAAAAATATGTCCAGTGTTAGTCCCTTTGTTTTTAGTTGAGACTCACATAATAAGCCCTCTTACGGTCATATTTAGTTGTATATCATCTGACAAAGGAGGAAATGGCTCGCCCAGGATGAACGATGCAATAAATTAAAACTTTCAGCCAGGCACAGTGGCTCACGCCTATAATCCCAGCACTTTAGAAGGCCAAGGTGGGTGGATCTCTTGAGTCCAGGAGTTCAAGACCAGCCTGGGCAGTGTGGCAAAACACCGTACTGCTTGATTTTAAAGTAACAGTTTGCTGTTAGTCATGAAGCAGTCTAACAGAAATTAGGCTAATTAATACAAAATTTAGCCATGCATGGTGGTGTGTGCCCATAGCCACTGCTACATGGGAGGCTTAGGTGGGAGGATCAGCTAAGCTCGGGAAGTCGAGGCTGCAGTGCACCTTGATCATGCCACTGTATTCCAGCCTGGGTAACTGGAGTGACACCCTGTCTCAAAAAAAGCAAAACAATATGGTGGCTCACGCCTGTAATCCCAGTACTTTGGAAGACCGAGGCAGAGGATCACTTGAGCCCAGGGCTTCAAGACAAGCCTGGCCAACATAGTGAGATCCTATCTCTATTTAAAAAAAAGAAAGAGAATACCGCCCCCCCAATCCTAACTCTTACTGCTAAGTGACTACTTTATCAAAACTTTTATTTCAGGACATTGTGATTCTGGTAGAGATTTTAAGACCCACTTTGAAAAGAACACCAACATTTCAGTCACACAGCAATGCTCCTGTCTTATCTGGGACTAAAGTGACGTGATGTCTCAGTGGGGGGTTTCATCTGTGTTTTCAGTTTAACATCACCTCTTCCTGGAATGGATGGATTCTCAGGCTGGGGAGTTGTCCATTAGACTGGGAGTAACAATGTTGCGATTACAAGCAGGACAACAAGGATGGCTGTTAAAGCCTCCCGAGTGCTGGAGGCACAGCAGGCGTGGGGCTGTCCACTCAATGTAGTGTGATTTGCACAGGAAAACATCACACAGGGCACGTCAACTCAGGAAAGATAGTCGTTGAAAAGCTACCTCCGCTGGGTGCGGCGGTTCACTCCTGTAATCCCAGAACTTGCAAGGCTGAGGTGTGTGGATCCCTTGAGACTAAGAGTACGAGACCAGCCTGGGCAAGCTAGGGAGACCCTGCCTATGCCCAAAATACAAAATTAGCCAGGCATGGTGGTGCGCACCTGTTGTCCCAGCTATGCAGGAAGCTGAGGCAGGAGGACCGCTTAAGCACAAGAGGTCAAGGCCAGTGAGCTATAATCACACCACTACACTCCAGGTAGGTGACAGAGTGAGACCCTGTTTCAAAAAAAGGAAAAGCCAAACGCAGTGGCTCACACCTGTAATCTGAGCACTTTGAGAGGCCAAGGCGGGTAGATCACGATGTCAGGAGTTCAAGACCAGCCTGGCCAAGATAGTGAAACCCTATGTCTACTAAAAATACAGAAAAATTAGCCAGGTGTGGTGGCGGGTGCCTGTAATCCTAGCTACTCTGGAGGCTGAGGCAGGAGAATTGCTTGAACCCAGGAGGTGGAGATTGCAGTGAGCCAAGATCACTCCACTGCACTCCAGCCTCGGCGACAGAGCGAGACTCTGTCTCAAAATTTTTTTGAGAAAAAGAAAAAAGTAAAGCTGCTTCTATTTAGCAATAATTTTAAACATGATGTTTGGTTACAAAATTGGCATGCTTAATGGATATTTCTGATATTCTTAACTAAATTTGAGGCTCTGAGGGAAAACAGCCTCAGGGTCCACCCTATTCCACAGTTTGCGAAAAGTGCACACGATCACCCTCAAGTACCGTCAAGAGCTCTAGCAGCTGTTAACGCTTGCAGCTATGATTATTACAGTTCAAGGCTACAGATTAAAATCAAGGCAAAAGGTGCATGGGGCCTCTTGGGAGGCCAAGACGGGCGGATCATTTGAGGTGATGTTCCTGGTGACATTGACACAGAGTGGCTTTGACACATGTGGCCTTGACACTTGGACACTGTGCCCCAAATGCCTTGGCCACCAGCTGCCGATTGCTGTAAAGAACCCAGGGATTGCTATAAAGAGCTGTGCCAACCAGAGATGCCTGCATGTCCAGAGTTTTTTATTTTTTGAGACAGAGTCTCACTCTGTCACTCGGGCTGGAATACAGTGGTGCAGTCTCAGCTCACTGCAACCTCTTCCTCCTGGGTTGAAGTAATTCTCTTCCCTCAGCCTCCTGAGCAGCTGGGATTACAGGCTCACCTACCACTCCTGGCTAATCTTTGTATATTTAGTAGAGATGGAGTTTCACCATGTTGGCCAGGCTGGTCTCGAACTCCTGACCTGAGGTGATCTGCCTGCCTCAGCCTCCCAAAACGTTAGAATTACAGGGGTTAGCTACCACACCCACCCTATGTCCAGCGTTTTTATTGGGACTTGGTCACAAAGACAGCTGGCTGTTCATGTGGCTGACCTTCATCTCCACTCCCTATGCAGCTGAGGAGAGACTACATACCCCAAAACCTCACCTAGGACTGGTCCCAGACCCCTCATAAACAAAGACACCAATTAAATGTCACATTCTAAGGGCTCAGAGATCAATTCCCAGGAGCCCTAGGCAAAAGCCAGACCTTATTTGAAGTGAAGTTACTAATTTTTTTTTCTTTTTTTCTTTCTTTTTTTTTTTTTAGAGATGAGGTGTCACCATGTTGGCCAGGCTGGTCTCGAACTCCTGACCTCAGGTGATCTACCCATCTTGGCCTCCCAAAGTGATGGGATTACAGGCATGAACCACCGCGCCCAGCCACTGATTTTATTTTTTTGCTCATCATAGGCTAGAAGTTACATTCTTTTTTATTTTATCTTATTCCTATTATTTTAAAGATGGAGTTTTGCTCTTGTTGCCCAGGCTGGAGTGCAGTGGCACGATCTTGGCTCACTGCAGCCTCTGCCTCCCAGGTGCAAGCGATTCTCCTGGCTCAGCCTCCCGAGCAGCTGGAACTATAGGCGTGTGCCACCACACCCAGCTAATTTTTTGTATTTTTAGTAGAGACGGAGTCTCACCATGTTGACCAGACTGGTCTCGAACTCCTGACCTCAGGTGATCCACCCCCCCTTGGCCTCCCAAAATACTGGGATTACAGGTGTGAGCCACCATGCCCGGCCTTAGAAGTAACATTCTTTGTGACACACGTGTCAGACCCCTGGAAGGCTCCACACCACTGACTGTGTGGCAGGCAGGTGGCGCTCATGTCCCTTGGCCCCACCCAGCTGTACCAGGCTAAGACCTTGCGTGGAATAATGTCAGACACAACACAACAGCTCACTTTTGTCTACAGCTTTCAATTGTTCCTTTCCAAGAAAAGAAATTTCTTTTAACTGGATTTTTTTTTTGAGATGGAGTCTTGCTCTGTCATCCAGGCTGGAGTGCAGCGGCGCACTCTCAGCTCCCTGCAACCTCCGCCTTCCGGATTCACGTGATTCTCCTGCCTCAGCCTCCTGGGATTACAGACGCATGCCACCACCACGCCTGGTTGGAATTTTTGTTTTCTAACTTGCCTCTGGAACCCTCTAATTAGTTCAGCTCAGATTGGAAAATTGAATAAATACGGAGCCTGAGAAGAGATAAGTCTGTGTAGACCTGAGTTCTAACAGTCAAAGAGTGAACACGGGACATTGTCCTCTGGATTAGGAGTCGGGAGCCTGCCTCACCGAGCTGGAGAGTGTGCCCATGACTGCAGGTGGGAGCCACATTGTCCCTCTAGGTGGCGACACCTGAGGATAGAAGTGGCTAAGCTGGGCACCCATTGTGGTGTTGGGGCCAGACCCTTTTGGAGAGGCAGGGACACCCTTCCCACCAGGTGGATCTTTTCGAATACTGCCTTTGGTTGTTGGAGACACTCACGATCCCCTAGGTTGTACTTAATACTGGCGGGATTAGGCCGGGCGCTGTGGCTCACGCCTGTAATCTCAGCACTTTGGGAGGCCGAGGCGGGTGGATCACAAGGTCAAGAGATCGAGACCATCCTGGTCAACATGGTGAAACCCCGTCTCTACTAAAAATACAAAAATTAGCTGGGCATGGTGGCACGTGCCTGTAGTCCCAGCTACTCGGGAGGCTGAGGCCAGAGAATTGCTTGAACCCAGGAGGCGGAGGTTGCGGTGAGCCAAGATCGTGCCATTGCACTCCAGTCTGGGTAACAAGAGCGAAACTCCGTCTCAAAAAAAAAATACTGGCGGGATTGTGTTTGACCTGCCCTCTGTGTTGACTTTATCATACGTGGACAGTTGTCTTGTCTGGGAATATTTTACTCTGTCCCATCCACGAGGCCCCTCCTCCCAAGGCCGCGGAGTGTGGTACTGCTGGCTGTCATAGCCACAGTGCTGTCCATTGTGTACGCAGAGTGCAGTGACACGCACGTCCTCCTCAGGGTTGCAGTGGGAACAGGCTGGAGTGCTCTGTGGTACCATGCGGGGAGTGCTGCCCTGGTGGTCCAGGGACTTGCGGTGGCTCTAGTGGGTAAAGCCACATAAGCAGAATAGGAGGCGTAAGCAGTCACCCCTGGGAGGAGAGGACAGTGCATGCAGAGGCTGGGAGGCTGGAGGGAGGTTGGGGGCTTGAGTGGGGCTGCGCCAGCCTCACAGGGGCCCTGGGCCGCACACCTGTCCTCGGCCAAGGGCGTTTCTCGTTAGTGGTTTGAGATCTCAAACCACATTGAGGAACTTCCCAAAAATTGAAACCAGAACGAAGAAACTGAGTTGCAAGTAGGAAATTTTACTTTAAAATCAGAACATGCAGAAATGTTTGCTGCGGGCTCCGGGCTAGCTTTGAACTTGTGGGGCTGTGCATTGCCTGTTAGTACCTTCTTTCCTGGGTTCTTTATGGCAATTGGCAGCTGGTGGCTGAGGCATTTAGGGCATTGTCTCCAAGTGTCAAGATTGCATGTGTGTCAGGGGGCACCCCCTTGGTATGCTTTGTAATGACTCAGAGAAGGGTATCTGCTGGAACACGCAGTCTCAGCAGGCAGGCTGCAGAAGTGCACCCGCCGGCCGCCAGCCTACCTGCGAGAGTGATAGGGCAGATGCTGCTATAATAAAGACCGTCAGAAGTTTCAGAACAGCCTGCCCAATGTGGCAAAACTCCGTCTCTATTAAAATACAAAACTTAGCCCAGCGTGGTTGCACACACCTGTAGTCCCAGCTACTCAGAAGGCTGAGGCAGGAGAATCACTTGAACCTGAGAGGCAGAGGTTGCAGTGAGCCAAGTTCATGCCACTGCACTCCAGCCTGCGCAGTAAGAGCAAGACCCCGTCTCAAAAATAAAAAGGACCATGTGGTAGATAGTGATGTTGAATTTGAACTTGATGCCTGTGCTGAGATCATGAGAGACGTGCACATGGCTTCAGTGCTAGAGAGGCACATGACTGCAGTTTATGCTCAGGCAGCTCAGAAAGATGGTGACAGGTCCAGGCTGCCATAGATAAGCCTCACAAGGGCTCTGGCCCCACTGGGCAGGCCCTCTGGGTTCCACTGCCACTCTGCACCGTGTGGAGGCAGCAGCCCTGTGGTTACTATAGGAGGGACCTGAGAGCAGTAAAGATCTGAGTGTTGCTGGGCGCGGCGGCTCACGGCACTTTGGGAGCCCGAGACAGGCGGATTCCTTGAACCCAGGAGTTCCAGACCAGCCTGGCCAACATGGCGAAATCCTGTTTCTACTGAAAATACAAAAATTAGCCAGGCGTGGTGGCGGGTGCCTGTAGTCCCAGCTACTCAGGAGGTAGAGGTTGCAATGAGCCAAGATCACACCATTGCACTCTAGCCTGTGTGACAAAGTGAGACTCTGTCTCAAAAAAAAAAAAAAAAAAGAAAAAGAAAATGCAGTTCGTATCTTATGTCAGTGTTGATAAATGAAGCTCTGTTGGCATGCAGCCACAGCCCACCAATCTCTTCAATGTCTGTGGTTCCTTTCGTGGAACCGCGGCAGAACTGAGCAGTTGCAGCAGAGGCTGGCCCAGCAAGCCTCAAATATTTACACTGGGCTGAGCGCAGTGACTCACACCTGTAATCCTAGTGCTTTGGGAGACTGATATGGGAGGATCCCTTGAGCCCAGGTGTTTGAGACCAGCCTGGGCAACATAATGAGACCCCATCTCTACAAAATATTTTCAAAATTAGCCAGGCGTTGTGGCATGTGCCTGTAGTCCTAGCTACTTGGGAGGCTGAGGCAGTAGGATCTGTTGAGACCAGGAGTTGGAGGCTACAGTGAACTAGGATGGCACCACTGCTCTCCAGGCTGGGTGACGGTAAGACTGTGTCTATAAAAAGAGAGAGAAAAAGGGCTGGAACGGTGGCTCACGCCTGTTATCCCAGCACTTTGGGAGGCTGAGGTGGGCAGATCACCTGGTCAGGAGTTTGAGACCATCCTGGCTAACACAGTGAAACCCCACCTCTACTAAAAATATAAAAATTAGCTGGACATGGCATGTCCCTGTAGTCCCAGCTACTCAGGAGACTGAGGCAGGAGAATCCCTTAAACCCGGGAGGCAGAGGTTACAGTGAGCCAAGGTCATTCCACTGCACTCCAGCCTGGCAACAGAGCAAGACTCCGTCTCAGAAAATCGAGAAAAAAACAGTTCCTAGACTGGAGCAGGTGTTTGCAATAACGTGTCCAACAAAGGACGCCCCAGGGAGGGAAATGGACAAAAGATGGGAACAGGCGCTGTTTGGAAGAGCCTGTGAAACAGTGCTTGGCTTCTCTGCACAACAAGGAAACGTGCTTAGTGCCACATTATAGAATGGCTGGAAGGACAAGGACTGCTCACGCTGGCTCGGTATCTACCAAGCAGAGCATGTCCCCACCCTGTGACCCAGAGTTTCTTCTCACAGATAAATTCCCAGGAGAACTGCAAACACGTGTTCCTGAGTGTGCACAGCCCACATGTCCAGCAGTGGGAACTGGGCATGGCTAGTGTGTGAACCTCGGGACCTGCTGCTGCACTTGGCAACAGGGACAGCAAGGAGGGCTTAGGCCAGGCCAGGCATAGGGGGGTCCCCTGTGTGTTTCAACATCACCAAGTTCAAGAAGCAGCCAACCTCAGCCCAGGGTCCCCCCTAGGGGAAGCATGACAGGAGCAGATCTTTAGCCTTGCACTGAAGTTCCCATGGAGGGACATCCCCTTTGTGGGGCCGGACACAAGCATGGGAGCAGAGTTAGGGGCTCTGACATCAGAGGTGATGGGCGCCTATCTGGAGGACTCCGGGTTTCATTCCTACTGAAGGGAGGCTGCAGCGTGTCCCTCTTTAATACAGAGGTGAAGGAGGCCCTTGGCACCCTTCCTGCTGCAGCAAAGCCTGAGGACAGGGCCTTCAGGGCACTCTGTACCAGAGCAGAATCCTGGGACAGGCGGCTGGGTGGGTGGTCTTTATTATCTAGAATGTAATTTCTCCTAGAGGTCAGGAAGGGGGCGCTCTTGCATCTTGGTTTTGTTTTATTGTGGGTGGTTTGAGACAAAGTCTCACCCTGTCACCCAGGCTGGAATGCAGTGGCACGATCTCAGCTTACTGCAACCCCTGCCACCTGGATTCAAGTGATTCTCCTGCCTCCGCTTCCTTAGTAGCTGGGATTACAGGCTCCTGCCACCATGCCCAGCTAATTTTTGTATTTTTAGTAGAGAGACGGTTTCACCATGTTGGACAGGCTGGTATTGAACTCCAGTCCTCATGATCCACCCACCTTGGCCTCTCAAAGTACTGGGATTACAGGCATGAGCCACTGCGCCCGGGGTGCCTTGTTTTTTGCTGCTTGTAGCTGTTTCTCATTAGCCTGATAGAGGTGGGGGTTGAAGGTGGCAGGGTGCTATTATAAAGCCTTCTGCTGTATCATAGCCCTGGGGTCTCACTTGCTGCATAAGGAGTTGCCCTCCAGGGCAAGGGCCACAGTATGCAGCAAGCCCGCCGTGGCCCCTGGGCAGGGCCTTTCAAGCCAAGAGTCTGCACTGTTAGCTGCCGATTAGAGAATTGAGTGGATCACAAAAGTGGCTTTTTCTCCAATGAAATAGAAATGTTTGCCACGTTGCCCAGGGTGGTCTCAAACTCCTGGTCTCAAGCAGTCCTCCTGCTTTGGCCTCCCAGAGTGCTGAGATTTCAGGCATGAGCCACCGCACCCGGCCTACAAGTGGCATTTCTAAAATAAAATTGCATAGTGCACTGCTTTTCACGGAAGAGACGATCGCATTGGGGCCCTTGTGTCGCTCCTGCCTGTGCTGTGTCCTGCTTCACAGCATAGAGGCAGCTCTTGCTGTGCTTTACGGTAACAGGTGTAAGGTGGATACAGCTATCATGAAGAGAGGGGAGAGCTGTTTGCTTAGAAATTCCGCGGAGCGGAGAATCGGCGGAGAATAGGACATGCCGGCTTAGGAGAGGGAAGAGGTAGGTACAGGCCTGCTCTACCTGAGCTGCAGGTCGGACACACATTTCCTGACTCAAAGGGGATTCACGGTGTTCTCCAGGGACACAGAGTGGCAGGTGCATCTGTAGAAAAGAACATGAGGAGGGCAGAGTGCGGTGGCTCATCATCCCAGCACTTAGGGAGGCCGAAGCGGGCGAATCACCTGAAGTCAGGAGTTTGAGACCAGCCTGACCAACATGGAGAAACCCTGTCTCTACTAAAAATACAAAATTAGCCTTGCATGGTGGGCACAGGTCTGTAAACCCAGCTACTCAGAAGGCTGAGGCAGGGGAATCAGTTGAACACAGGAGGCAGAGGTTGCGGAGAGCCGAGATGACGCCATTGCAGTGCAGTCTGGGCAACAAGAGAACGTAAGGAAGGAAGCAGTGCTGATGAGGCAGCCGGAGTTGTCATGACCCAAGCTCAGCTCCCCCTTCCCATCGGTCCCATTGGCCACTTTGAGGCTTCATCCACCTGCTGGCTCCCTGCTTGGAGACATTCCCCAGCTAGGCCCTTCCTCTGGGCCAAAGCAGAGCAGAGAGTGCATTTGCCATGTGTTCTCATTTTCCCAGCCTGCAGACTGGGTTCCATCAGAACAAGGTCAGCTCTCAGAGCTTCTGTCCCCACCCACCATGTCCTCCTCAGCCAGGCTCGGGTATGGGCATAACCTGGTAAGAGCTGGGAGCAGGTGCGTGAGGCCCGGCAGCATCTCACCACCACCCGCTGTGCTGAGTGCACCAGGGCGTTTCCTGTGGGGCTGAGGGAGTTAGATCAGTCTTCAGCGAGGACAGAGCAGAGATCCAGATGCATCCCAGGCCAGGTGCGGTGGCTCCTGCCTGTAATCCCAGCACCTTGGAAGGCTTAGGAGGGAGGATTGCTTGAGGCTAAAGGTTTGAGACCAGCCTCAGCAAAATAGTGAGACCCCCGTTTGTACAAAAACATTTTAGTTGTGTGTGATGGTCCCGGCTACTCAAGAGGCTGTGCTAGGAAGATCGCTTGAGCCCAGGAGGTTGAGGCTGCAGTGAGCCATGACTGCGCCACTGCAGTCCAGCCTGAGCCACAGAGCACGACCCTGTCTCGAAAACAAAGGCATCACGGGCCTGTGTGTGTGTTTGTCTCGGGGGAATGTTCCAGAAGCCACGGAAAGCACGTATGCAAGAAATAGCTCCTGAGCCGAGTTTGAATTTCTCATCCTCTCTGTTCTCAGTGTGGGGTCCTGCTGAGGTGGGGTGGGGGCCCCTGGGTACGTGGGCCTGGAGGTGATGCCCGCTGGTTCTGCCTTGCAGCAGCAGTGGACGGCAGCTGAGCGAGGTCTTCATCCAGCTGCCCTCTCGAAAGGAGCTGCCCGAGTACTACGAGCTCATCCGCAAGCCCGTGGACTTCAAGAAGATAAAGGTAACCCTGACGTGCTTCTGCCCAACGGGGAGTCTGACGCAGAGACAGCCCCATCTGAGCACGGTGGTGTATGGGAAGAATGAGCGGAAACCACCTGGGCAGGACCTTGGGCTACCCGGTTAGGGACCTGGTCATGGGCTTCTGGGGTTCCTTGTGGGGGTTGGGGGTGTCCTGAGGGATGTCAGTGGGCCGTTGGTGTTGGCTGCTCCTTCGAGGTCACACACATTCAGTGCTGGGCCTCAGTCATGCAATTCCTGTGTCTGGTGAGCCAGGTTACCGAGGCTGGGGTTTCAGCCACATACTCATAGGCGTCAGGAATCCTAGCCCTCGGGGTCCCCAGCACACAGCAGGCGGCGGGGGTGGGGTCCGGAGGTGAGGCCTGCTCTTCCCACCCCTTGCAGGAGCGCATCCGAAACCACAAGTACCGCAGCCTCAACGACCTAGAGAAGGACGTCATGCTGCTGTGCCAGAACGCGCAGACCTTCAACCTAGAGGGCTCCCTGGTAAGGGCACCGCTGGGTGTGGGGATGGGCCACTCCCACAGCTGGGCTTTGAACCAACCCACTCCTCCATCCCTTCTGAATTGATGGGTTAAAAACAATTCCCTGGCTGGGCGTGGTGGCTCACACTTGTAATCCCAGCACTTTGGGAGGCCAAGGCAGGTGGATCACCTGAGGTTAGGAGTTCAAGACCAGTCTGGCCAACATGTTGAAACCCCATCTCTACTAAAAATACAAAAATTAGCTGGGTGTGGTGGCGGGCACCTGTAATCCCAACTACTTGGGAGGCTGAGGCAGGAGAATTGCTTCAGTCCCAGAGGCGTAAGTTGCAGTGAGCCAAGGTCATGGTATTGAACTCCAGCCTGGGCAACAAGAGTGAAACCCAGTCTCAAAACAAAACAAAAAAACCACCACCAAAAAAAAGAACCACACAATTCCTGCTAGGTGTGGTGGTTCATGCCTGTAATCCCCGCACTTTGGGAGTCTGAGGCGGGGGGATCACTCGAGGCCAGGAGTTCAAGACCAGTCTGGGAAACCTAGCAAGACCGTCTCAAAAAAATTTTAATTTCGAACAACTTGGGATATTTTAGTAATTACAAAAACAATGAGTATTTACTGAAGAAAATAAACATAGGCATAACAGAAGTAGTAGACTCAGAGTCCTCTGTTGGAATTTTATTTTAAATTCCTCGGGACATGCTGTCTTCAAAGGAACACTATGGATGTGTTCTTTCCCATGATAGAATTGACGCACACACATAGCCTCAGCTTGGCAAAGTTTTCTTAGTGTGTTTGGGATCGACGCCCCTCAGAAAAAGATTTGACTTTGATAAGTTTGGGGAAGATGCTGGCTTCCACACGGAGCTTGCTTTTTTTTTTTTTTTTTTTTTTTACATGGAGTCTCGCTGTTGCCTGGGCTGGAGTGCAGTGGCATGATCTCGGCTCACTGCAGCCTCAGCCCCCTAGGTTCAAGCTATTCTGCCTCAGCCTCCCGAGTAGCTGGGACTACAGGCACCCACTACCACACCCAGCTAATTTTTGCATTTTTTTTTTTCACCATATTAGTCAGGCTAGTCTCGAACTCCTGACCTCAGGTGATCTGCCCGCCTCAGCCTGCCAGAGCTGGGATTACAGGCGTGAGCCACCGCACCCAGCTTTAATTTTTGCATTTTTAGTAGAAATGGGGTTTTACTATGTTGGTCAGGATGCTCTTGATGTCTTGACCTCCTGATCCTCCCACCTGGGCCAGGATTACAGGCGTGGGCCACCTTGCGCAGCCCTAGGAGCATACATTTTTTTTTTTTTTTTTTGAGACGGAGTTTCGCTCTTGTTACCCAGGCTGGAGTGCAATGGCGCGATCTCGGCTCACCGCAACCTCCGCCTCCTGGGTTCAAGCAATTCTCCTGCCTCAGCCTCCCGAGTAGCTGGGACTACAGGCACGTGCCACCATGCCCAGCTAATTTTTGTATTTTTAGTAGAGACGGGGGTTTC
>PVKV010010216.1:0-76888 GCA_004027835.1 Alouatta palliata | reverse complement strand
AACCTCCGCCTCCTGGGTTCAAGCAATTCTCCTGCCTCAGCCTCCCGAGTAGCTGGGACTACAGGCACGTGCCACCATGCCCAGCTAATTTTTGTATTTTTAGTAGAGACGGGGTTTCACCATGTTGACCAGGATGGTCTCGATCTCTTGACCTCGTGATCCACCCGCCTCGGCCTCCCAAAGTGCTGGGATTACAGAAGTTTTACACAGTTTTTTTCACCACTTTGGGTTTGTGTATCTACCACCACAATCAAAATATTGAACACTTCTAACCCAACAACGATTCTTGACTTTACTTTTATAACCACAGTCATCTTCATCCCACATATTTACCCCTCCATTCGTTCCCTAATTTCTGGCAACTGCTAATTTCTCTCCATTTATATTTTTTTTCATTTCAAAAAAAGATTAGTGGAATCTAACATTATGTAACTTTTGAGGATTGGCTTTTTCACTCAGCTTAATTGCCTGGAGACTCATCCAAGTTATTGCATGTATCAGTAGTTTATTCCTTTCATGGCTGAGTAGTGTTCCATAGTACAGATGTACCATAGTTTGCTTAACCATTCAGCTACTGAACAACATCTGGGCAGGTTCTATTTTTTGATAATTATAAACAAAATTGTTATGAGTAGTAATGTACAGATATTTATGTGAACATAAATTTTAATTTCTCTGGGATAAATGGCCAAGAGTATAATATCCGGGTCTTATGGTAGTTGCATATATAGTTTCATAAGAAACTGCCAAAATGTTTTTCAAAATGGCTGTATCATTTTCCATTCATACCAGCAATGTATGAACGATCCACTTTGCACACATTGTCACCAGTTAGCCTTGGATGTTTTCGTTGTTTTGTTTTGTTTTCTGATTGTAATGATGTTGAAAATCTTTTTCTATGCTTATTTTCTGTCTATAAACAAATCAGTTGAACATATTTATGTGGGTTTGTTTTGGTTTTCTATTTTGTTCTATTGATCTATGTGTCTATTCCTCCACCAGAATCAGTCTTGATTACTGTAGTCATATAATAATCCTAAATATCAAGAAGAATAAGTCATCTCTTTTTGTTCTTCTTTGTCAAGATTGTTTTGCTAAGAATTTTGCATCTTGCTTCTTTCGAGATGTTGTCTATAATTGTGTTTTCTTTTAATGATTTTGTCTAGTTTGGGTTGCAGCATAATACTGTCCTTGTATAATGAGATGGGAAGTATCTGCTCCACTCCTCTTTGGTGAACTGTCTTTTCATATCTTCTGTTCCTTTTCTACTTGGATTGTTTATTTTTGCTTTCCTGATAAGTGTTAAGAGTACCTTATATATTCTAGATACCAGTCCTTTGCTGGATGCATGATTTGAAAGCATTTTCTGCCAGTCCATAGCCTAACCTTTTATCCTTTTCACTTGAGCTGTCAGAGCAAGTGTTTTTGATTTTGATGAGTACCAATCTATCAACTATCCTTTTATAGATCATGCCTTTGGAATCATATCTGCCAAATTTTTGTTTAGCCTTAGTTCATTATGCTTTCCTTTTAAAACTTTTACAGTGTTACATTGATATTTAAGTCTGTGATTGATTTTGAGGTAATTTCTGTGTAGATATGTAGGGCAGGTTGAGAGGTTTGTTGTTGTGATTTGTCTTTGTTTTTGCCTCAGGATATTAAATCACTCTAGCCTCATTTTCCAAAAGGCTATCCTTTCTCCATTGAATTACTTTTTTGCTTTTGTCAAAAATCAGTTGAGCATATTTATGTGGGTTTCTTTTGGTTTTCTATTTTGTTTTATTGATCTATGTGCTTATTCCTCCACCAGGGCCAGAATCACAGTCTTGATTATTAGTCATATAATAATCCTTAATATCAAGAAGAATAATTCATCTCACTTTGTTCTTCTTTCTTTGTCAAGATTGTTATGCTAACAAGTTTGCATCTTGGTTCTTATGAGATATTGTATTTTCTTTTAATGTTTTTGCCTAGTTTGGGTTTCAGCATAATTAATACTATTCTTGTATAATGAATTGGGAAGTATCTGGTCCACTTCAAATCTCTGGAAGACTTTGTGTAGAGTTGGCATTAATTATTCCTTAAGTGTTTGGTAGAATTCTCCAGTAGAGCCATCTAGGCCTAAAGTTTTCTTTGTGAGAAAGATTTAAACTACATATTCAATATTTAAAAGAGACATAGGACTGTTCAGATTATCTACTTCTTAAATAAGTTCATAAAAGATTTTAAAGCTGGGAAATGTAATCACAAAATATAGATTGTCTTAAATACAAATTTTTCCTGGCTTTTGATTCATTAGTTATGGCTAAGCAATGGATGAACTATTGTTAGATGAATATGGCTATAATCTAGTAACAGGTCAACTGTACTGTATCATCTCGTCTCCAGTACAGTCAGGTAAACGCAGGTTTCATTATCAGACACTATATGATTCAATAGCTCATTCAAAAGTGTCACATTTCTTCTCACAGGTTTTTTATATTATATTTTTCCTTGTCTTATTTCTGTTTGGTTGAACTTTAGAACAGTTTCATTGTTTGGCTATATTTATCCCATGAAAATGTCAATTTCACTTGGTTCATCCTAATCATTTTATAATTTTGTGTACCAGTACTCTTACAGTACTGCAGAAATAGGAAGGTTATGCTTGTGTCAGGAGTAGAAAAGTTGCACATTTATTCCACAGAAGTTTTTTTCTAAAATCTCTAATGGCTTACGTCCTAAACTGGCGCAGTGTCTGATCCTCATGATCCAAATGCTGCATGTTAGAAATTAAAGCTGTTGAACTCATGAAGCTAGAGAGCAGAATGATAGTTACCAGAGGTGGTGGCAGCATGGGAGCAGGGTGTGATGGTGGTGATGAGGATGGTTAATGGGTACAGTGAATAAAATCTAATATGTAAAAGAAGTACAAGATAACTACACTTGACAATAAATTATTGTATAGTTTAGAATAACTGAGGAAGTACATTTGGAATGTTCATAACACAAAGAAATGATGAGTGCTTGAGGTGATGGATACCCCATTTACCCTGATGTGATTATTACACATTATATTTTTATATCAAAATATGTCATGTAGTCCACACATGTATACGCCTATGATATACCCATAAAAATGTAAAAACATGCTAAGCACTAGGCAGGTGGCTCTCCCAGCACCATCAGCGAGTGACGTTGAATCTTTGGGATGCCATCCATTGAGGGTCAGCTGGAGAGTTCTTCAATATATCACCTGCATTTAAGCATCCATGCTGACACCGCTCCAGTGAGCAAGATAGAAAAAACTGAATATGGCAAATCAAACAGTGACTTTTAAGTCTGCCACATAAAAGCAGCAAACAACACTTCTGTTCACACTTCACTGGCAAGGCAAATGGTCTCATGTGACCTCGGCACAGCAAGGAAACACAAATGTGTCTGGAAGAAAAACCACAGCTGTCTGGTGAATAGCATTCATGCTTATTGTATATCCTGTGCTATGCCATACATGGCAGAAGACATAAAGGAAGTTTTTGGGCACAATCTTTGTCATAAAGTCCTGAGAATTTAACTGTTCACACGGGAATTACAGAATGTTAAAATTATGTATCAAACTATAATTCTTATATAGCTCAGAAGAAAAGACCAATAAAAGCTGGAAGAGTCCAGTTACAAGTGAATAAGATTTCATATAGATCTTATAGAATGAACAGGAAGAAGGAAGTAGAGAAAGCCTTTAAGAGACAAAAGGGAACAAAATGAACAAATGAGAAAAATTCAGAAGTGAGCATGGTATGTTTATAAGATAGAAAAGAGAGAAAACAGACCAGAATAGTGTTCTGCTCTTAGGAAAAACAGTTAATAACGTATGGAGAGGCAAGATGGCAGCTGTACTGTCAGTAGCTACTAACGAACAGCACACAAAAAAAGAGCTGCGATTCTCCTTATGGAAGACAGGGGAGTAGAGCTGAGGGTTTTGCTACTGTGTATTGATGACGAGTTCATGATCCAGAGAACAGATGGATCCTGAAAGCCACCATAAGTACTGGCACCCTTTGCTTTTGCCTCTACTTACTTTCTCTGGACAGGACATACAGTACGCTCTCCTTTGAAATGAGAACTCTTCCAGATTTTTTATACCAAGTACAGGGTGGAGATGTGGCTATAAACCAGATCAGAAGAGATAACTCAGATCAGAAAAACAGTGGCTACACAGAGGCTTTCCTTATCTCAGAGCTGAGAGTATATGACGAGGTCTGGGTTGAGTGTGTAGGTCATCTTCACCACAGGTCCTCCAACAATATCCCCCAAAGAGCACGAATATATTCACTCTAACACTGAACAGAACTTAAAACTCTACCTATCTTGGTTCCCTGTTTTGGTAGATGAAATAGTCATCCTTTTAAAAGGAGAGACAGTTTTACATGCAGTTTTAATTAAAGGAGGTAAGTGCTAAATTGAGACACATCTTTTGGGTGAAAGTGATATCTAAGCAGAGACTTGAAAAAGTAATGGGGATTAGTACACTGAATGGCTGGAAGAGGAGAAAGAGTGAAGTGTTTTAGTCAGAGTCATCAACTCATTGAGTAGTTTCTAAATTCCAGGTACTGTAGATGGTTTCTGGGATACAATTCTGAGTATGACCCAGTTCCTACCCTCAGTAACCACAACATGAAAAGGAAGAGTTAGACAAGTAAACAAACAGGCAACTACTATGTAGTGTAATCAGTTCTGGAAAGGGGCAAAAATAGGGAGCTACTTGGAATACATAACAGGGGCAGCTCAGCAGCATGGGGGCTGTAAGCATGGCTAGGGAAGGCATCTCAGAGGAGCTGACATCTCACTTGGAGGTTCAAAATTACTTAGCCTTATCTTTATCCTGGTTTGGGAGGGGAATAGGTAAAATGACCTATGGATAAGCCTATTGAATTTTTTCTTAATTTCTTTTCTGAATGCACATTATTTCAGGATTTCTTAAATTACAAATCTGATCACTCTTTGCCTAAACATTTCATGGCTCCCCATGCCTACAAGATAACATACGCTTCCCTAGAACAAGTAAAGATCTTTACCAAATAGCCATAACTTGTATTATTTCTTGCTCTGTACTGGGCAGATCTCTAAACAGACTTACTTATAATGCCTTCTCAATATATGCTTTTATTTTATTGAGAGATTACATGTGCATTTTATATATACACACAAACACACAGTTTACTATACTATATGAAATATACCATACTAATATACTTAATATATAGTGAACAAACAGTAATTACAAATTAGAATCAAAAGCAAGTATGTTACACAATTTTCTCCCTTCCCTCTTCCATTCCTCTCAAGGATCTCTTGCACACTCTCTGAATTGCTCAAACCTCTATCTAGAGACTATTATTCTAGTTATATAAGACCACATTCTTTTCAGTGGTCAGATTTCTACCTACTTATCACTGCTCAAATATATCTGCCTGAACTTATCCTTCATCCACTTTACAATAGAATATTTCCTGCCTTCATTTTTGTTTCCTCAGAAGTTCATCATAGTATTTGTTACATTTTTCCTTAATAGACAAGAGACAGGTTGTTTTATCCATTAAGCACTATAGTTTCAGCATTTTTGAGGGCTGCCATAAAAATTTGAGACCTAAAAAAATAACTATTGGCTTAAACAATAAAATAATAACTGTTGTGTTGAAAATAATACAAGGTAACATTATAACAATTAATCAAACACAACTTAATTCTTCCATTGTCATATAAAAGTGTTACCATCATAAGAATATAATAAGTGAGGTGGCTCACACCTGTAATCCCGGCACTTTGGGAGGCCGAGGTGGGTGGATCACTTGAGGTGAGGAGTTCGTGACCAGCCTAGCCAACATGGTGAAACCCCATCTCTACTAAAAGTACAAAAATTAGCCAGGTGTGTTGTTAGGTACCTGTAATCCCAGCTACTTGGAAGCTGAGGCAGGAGAATTACTTGCATCCGGGAGGCGGAGGTTGCAGTGAGCCAAGATCTTGGCACTGCACTCCAGCCTGGGCGAGACTCGGTCTCAAAAAAAAAAAAAAAAAAAAAGTTATTAACCTTTTTGACTATAAAGCTGTAATTTTTTAATTTTTCTAGCATAATGCATCTTTTTATAGGATATAGGTATATTTTATTATTTTCGATATAAAGCAGGATGAGATCTTAAAAACATGAGAGAGCCTAGGACCTGTGAAAGTCTTAAACTGTTTTGCTAATAATGAACATCTACTGATCAGTTTTGATGTGTCAGACATCATGCTACTTTTCTTCCAAATTTTGTTTCATGAAATGCTTCTCACCGCTGTGTGAGTTGAGTATTATTGGTCTCATTTACTGATGAGAAAAATGTGTGTAAGTCAGTATGACTTACTACCTTGTTCAAGGTTATTTAGCAAGTGGCAGAACACTTATTCCAACTAGGCTCTTTGATTTGTTATACATTTGCCTGTCAGTGTCTTCTTGATTAATCTGTCATCTCCTTCACTTTTTGTCTTCATAAACGACACACTAACTGGCACTTAGTGTTTTTCAAGTACTGGATACTCAATAAATGGGGACTAAATAAAACTGAATATACGTGAATCAGTGTACTTCATAGATGAAGACATTGAGATCCAGATCACTTTAAACTCCTTTTTGTTAAAAAAAGGCAATGGTAATAATTTACTTTGATAACATTTATTAAGCCCTTAGTATTTGCTAGGCACTGTACAAGACACTTTTGATATATTATCTTAATACAAAGGCCCAGGATTTATTATTACACTCATTGATACGGAAAAAGGAAGAAAATGAAGCACACCGGGCTAAAAACCTGAGGATTTTAAAAGAAGACCTGCTGGATTCCAAAATTTGTACTGCATTTTCAGCCACTGCACACTGACCTGAAGTAAATATCAAAAGGAAGCTTTGCATAAGACTACATGCTTAGTGGCAGCTCTGACCTACAATCCAGGCTAACAGAAGGGGAAACTCAAGGGTAACAAGATAAGACACGTGTTTCCTACAGATGATGGAAACAAAAGAAATTCATACTCTTTAACACGATCAGTAAAATTTTTAAAAAGCTAAGGGCAATACACACTCAAAGAAGGCTGTGCTGTCACCATGCTCTTTCCTCTAGATGAAGTTTAGCTGGAAGGAAGAAGTGAGGTGACCCAGAGAGACAAAAATGACAGCATTTAGAAAGTGAGGAAGAAAGCTCTAGCGCAGAATTTACTTTAATTAATGAGCCTCCACCCCTGGCGGTCAGCATCACTGAAAGAATTGCGAAGAAACTGCAGATCCTTCTGTGCCGAGCCACTGAATAATTTCAGAACCTCCAGGATCTACTGGAGGAATAAGGAGGAGGCCGCCTTTTTGTCAGCTGGATATCAGAAGGTGCTTGAGATTAAAACAAACAAAAAAACAGAATGGAGAAACAGACTTGTATCATCATCTTTCTGAAGGCTATCTCTACAAGGTATTTGTCACAGGCATATCAAGCTTAACAGATACAGAACTACACTCAATCTTTTCGCCCAGATTGGCTTCTCACTTCAGTGTTTCCATTTTATAGGAATTTGTGTGAAAAGTTCTCAGTGTGCATGCACCTGTTTTTGTGGAGACAGACAGTATATAGATTTTCTCAGATTCTCAAGGGAGTCAATGATGAAAACAAGGTTAAGAACTATCATAAAATTGTTTATTTTATAGATGTGATAACTATGCCCAGAGAAGGAAAGCCTAGAGTATTTCCTTTTTTAAAGCTCAGAACATAATTCAGGCTACTAACTTGAAAGTCATCATTTTCCTTCCTTTTTCTCTTATAGCAAATGGATAAAGTTGGATCTATTCTACATTTAAAATATCTGTTATATTCATATCCTTGTTTCTGGAGAGTCTAAATGCAGTGGGTAACAAACACGAAGTAGTTTTATTCTTTCTAATCATTGGGTTTGACAAAGGCATAAAGGCATTTTTCTGCCTCTTTTGGACATCCCAGGAAGGTCCCCTAGCTTTTTGATAACTTTCAGTTGTTAAAAAGGTAAAGCTTAGCTCTAATTTCTTGCTCTTCTCTAGTTCACCATTGACAAGAGAATGGGACTCAGAGCCCTACAGCTATAAGGAGGAAAATCTCTTTTCACATTTGTTCTCCTGCTTCCAGGTTCCTTTCCTCCTCTAGATATCAAAGTAGGGCACAGAGAGCAGGCAAGGGACCAGTGTCTTACTTATCTAACTTCTATTGTGGGATATAGATGCCACTTTGCGTGAAACTGGTTGTCCACAGAGCCATCTGTGACTGACACAGGCCTCCAAAGGCTGGCTCTTGTGGGCACACCTGTGATGTCTGTGGAACCTCCTTACTGCAGAGTTCCCTGACTTAGACTACACTGGCACTGCCTTTTCCAAACTTCTTTCAACTACCAACTCTGCCATTCTGCTCATGGAGACCAGAAAGTTCCTGCTGGCCTGCCTTCTCCAAAGTCTGTCCGTCCAACCCACGGGAAACTTGCATACTCTTGCCTTTCTAAATGGTGGAGGTGTAGGTTTCTTTCCTGACACTGCTCTTTCTGCCTTGTCATCTCTTCTACTTCTTTTCCATTCCTGTCCAAATGGCCAGGAGCTCATCCGCAAGTCTGTTGCCTAAGCAAACTTTCAAACAAGAAATGAAATACTAGTTTTATAATTTCTGGGAATGAGTTCTAGGAGCCTTCCCCCTTCCTTGAATTCGTAGGTGGGAAGATTAAGAAAAGCCTAGCAGTCCCCACCACACCAAAGCGTGCAAAAAATGTCTTCCCTTCTCTTTAATATTCTCATATTTAAAGGGGTGAGGAAGAGAAGGTGGCGTAATGGGGAAGGTCATGCTGTGCTGATATGGCATTTGGATAAGCAGAGCTGGTGCAGCTAGCGAGGCTCTGGAGGAGCTGTCTGGTTTCAGGAATTTTAGGTGTTTCTTCAGAATACTGGGTGCCTAATGTAGCTTTGTTCTCACCTCAGGCTTAATTATATTATTACTAATTTTTATATTATTACTAATTTATCTTACTTCCCTTACCTTATTTGAGACTCTCATCAGAATTCATCTGTGTTATTGCAATTCTGCTATCTTTGCCTTTGGTATCAGGCCACTCTCATTTCAACACATTGGTCCTGCTGCCTTCACAGTGTGACATACGATGATGTCACTGACTGACTTAATGCTCTCCCCACTGCATTCAAGATAAAACCCAAACTTCCTAGCATGACATATGATGTTCTTCATAATCATAACCTTTTTCTGCCTTTCCGATTTCATCTCAAACTCCCAGCTGCTTTTTTACATCTATATCCATCCTACCTTCCATGTATAAGGGACTACTTATTATCTGAAGAGTCCAAGTTTTCCTGTGATCTTGAGTTTTTTGCAAATAGTCTTCCTTCACTTCTGTAAGACCTTTCCTGCTTCCAAGTATCACATCTAATATATTACTTATCATTCTCTAATTTTTGTTGTTTTGCTGATACTCAAATTACATTTAGGTAATGTTCCCAGATCCCTAGTTATTAACTTTTCCTCTTCCTCTTATACTTCTAGTCTGTTTCCCAGTATCACAGCACTGAGCATATTCTGTTGTAAATGTTTTCCCTAGACTGAAATTTACTTGAGGAAGGAAATGAACATCATAATAACACAGTAAGCAGTCAACAAATGGTAGTTAATAAGTTCTCCAATTCCTCATTATGGTATATGATTAATCATTATATTTTAGTGTAATTCGTTTATCAGACCACATTTTTTTCCCCATGAAGGTTCATGATGAGATATCTGGGTATCTAACTACACTCGGGTGGCATGGAGTAAAAGAGTTACAGATTAGGGACAGTAACTACTATTAGTAGTAATAGCATGTTTTAATACTATTAGTTTTAATGCAAACTGCCTTTGCATTTTGAATTAACGTCATTTGACAGGATTGCAATTGCTGTCTTTATTTCCACTGCTAAAATATGTTTCATTATTTTCACTGTTTTAGGTACATGTCATGGTACTACAGTATGTGTATTAACATGAAAGAGACAGTTTTTCCTTGACAGTACAAAGCTACTGAAAACCTAATGGTTGTTCCTCCTTTGAACCATACTTTGAAAAAACACTATTTATAGCTAGATAGAAACTTAAGTATTTATAACATTTTCTTCTATGATATATTAGAGTTTTTTTCTTTCAGTTTTTCAAATAGTTTGGTAAAAGCTTGTCTCAATTAAATACATTCGTTCATTTTCCCCTGCAAATGTTCAGTTTTGCACTAATGAGAAATTGATCTCAGAGAGAGAAATTAAAACCAAACACAATAAAGCTAGGTAAATGCTTTCAGAGTGATTTTGCACTGGATTCTAAATGTTTCCACTGAGATGTTTCTATGCTGAAGTATGCTATAGAATTGGATATAGTTCAAAACTGGTAACTTTTTCAGTAAAAGCATATAGTTGAGGTGGCATTGAATCATTTACCCTGTAGCTTTTCACAGGGTTCTTAACCGAATAATCTGTCATTTTACATTAACTTGGACATGAAACTTGACAGTATTTCTTAATGCTGACTAAAAAGGAAAAGGAGAACTATTCATAAAGAGTTATCATCATCTTCATTATTTCTTGACTTTGTGTGAGATTTTTGCATTTTCTTCTTAATCTGTTGTCTATATAAATATCTGAATCTCACAGGAACTAGGGATAAATTAATTGCTCTTCTGAAACCCCTAAGGTCACAAAGATAGCATCCGGGGCAAGATTATGAATATTTTAATATTCCCACCTGGGATGGTTTTTGGTCCATTTTAAATTATGCTGACCTAATTAGAAAACTTGACTGTGGCTAAGCTTTATAATATTAAAAGAATTCATTTTATTTATTTATTTTCAGTTCATGCCTAGAGAACACCTCCTCCACAATTTAGCTCAAGTTACTTTTTGAACAGAGTCAAATCAACATCTGTTAATCAACTTTTATGTGTGACAATGTAAAGTACAGTGGACAGTCAGTCAGTACAGTAACATCACTTTTAATCGCATTAGACTTCCCTTTTAATTCCCTGCCTCATTCCCTCATGGAAGAGTGTGGACAACATTTCTAACACACTTTTTACGTATTTGCCCATAAATAATATAAAGGGTTTTGTTTGTTTGTTTGTTTGTTTCAGGCAACCTTCTATAATTTCTTATAGTTAACAGTAAGCACCAGAGAATCAGTGTGTTCTTTTTTTTTTTTTTTTTTTTTTCCTTTTTCTAAAGTTGACTTGAAGTTTAAATTTCTTTCTCAGCAAGATCAGTCTCATGGCAAAGACAAGCTGCCATTTCTGACTTCCAGTCTGTACTCCACCATAGACAGCACGGAACTGTCCTCATCTATGGATGACACACAAGAATATAAAACATGCTCAGTGCTGTTGAGATACACACTGATCCCTTTTTCACTTATGTAAAACAACCTACTCACTGACAAGACTCCTCACTGACAAGACTCAAGAGCTAACTGCTGTGGTAGGGAATAATTGTAGGTACAAAAAGAATTTTCAGTCAGTTTAGACTAAAGTATATGAGGAACTCAAGAATAAGTTAAATGATAGTTGAGTTTAGGGCTTAGGCAGTGCCACAAATAGAAAGGTTTTGGAGACAAGTGATAGTATTGTTTGGATAATCTAATCTAAAACTTTAATAAATAGCTCTACTGTACTATCTTATTCTTAAGTCCAAAATAACTGCATCATTTGTGCATTTTCTTTTTATTTTAATAAAAACTGACATATAGTGCAAACAAAGTCACACACAAGTTTTGCATTTAGACAGACTCTCACAAGCTAAGTGTCTTTGGGTATGCTATTTAATCTGTCTGAATAATGTATCTGTAAAATGAGAGATGACAGTATTTGTATGGTGAGAATTAGAAATGTTGAAAGTGACTATTACTGTGCTGGGACTATTTATTATTTAACATTCAACATAGTAGCAAGACCCATGGGTGTGCTATATTCAGGAGACCCATCTCATGTCCAAAGACACACATAGGCTCAAAATAAAGGGATAAAGGAAGATTTCCCAAGCAAGCGGAGAGAGAGAGAAAAAAAAAAAGCAGGAGTTGCAATCCTAGTCTCTGATAAAACAGACTTTAAATCAACAAACAATCAAGAGACAAAAAAAGGCATTACATAATGGTAAATGGATCAATGCAATAAGAAGAGCTACCTATCCTAAATATATATGCACCCAATACAGGAGCACCCAGATATATATAGCAAGTTCTTCATGACTTACAAAGAGACTTAGACACACACACAATAATAGTGGGAGAACTTTAACACTCACTGTCAATATTAGACAGATCAAAATATGGAAAAACACAAGGATATCCAGGACTTGAACTCAGATCTGGACCAAGCGGACCTAACAGACAGAACTCGTACCCTAAATTCACAGAATATACATTCTTCTCAGCACCACGTCACACTTATTCTAAAACTGACCATATAACTGGAAGTAAAAACTCCCCAGCAAATGCAAAAGAATGGAAATCATAACAGTCTCTCAGACAACAGTGCAATCAAATTAGAACTCAGGATTAAGAAACTCACTCAGAACCACACAACTACATGGAAACGGAACAACCTGCTCCTGAATGATGACTGGATAAACAATGAAATGAAAGCAGAAATAAAAATGTTCTTCGAAACCAATGAGAATGAAGACACAATGTACTGGGACACATTTGAATCAGTGTTGAGAGGGAAATTTACAGCACTAAATGCCCATAAGAGAACAAGAAAAGATCTAAAATTGACACCCTAATGTCATGATTAAAAGAACTAGAGGAGCAAGATCAAACTCAAAAGTTAGCAGAAGACAAGAAATAAGATCAGAGCAGAACTGAACGAGATAGAGACACAAAAAGTCCTTGAAAAAATAAATCCAGGAGCTGGTTTTTTTTTAAAAGATCAACAAAACAGACTGCTGGCCAGACTAATCAAGAAGAAAAGAGAGAAGAATCAAATAGATGGAATAAAAAATGATAAAGGGGATATCACCACCATTCTGAAAGAAACACAAACTACCAGCAGAGATTACTACAAACACCTCTATGCAAATAAACCAGTAAATCTAGAAGAAATGGTTACATTCCTAGGCATTTACACTCTCCCAAGACTAAACCAGGAAGAAGTTGAATCCCTGGATAGACGAATAACAAGATCTGAAATTGAGGCAGCAATTAATAGCCTACCAATGAACAAAAGTCCAGCACCAAACGGATTCACAGCCAAATTCTACCAGAGGTACAAAGAGGAGCTGGAGTTTCAGAGGTTCCTTCTGAAACTATGTCCAACAATACAAAAAGAGGGAATCCTCCCTAACTCATTTTATGAGACAAACATCATCATGATGCCAAAACCTGGCAGAGACACAACTAAAAAAGAAAATTTTAGGCTAATATCCATGATGAATCCTGATGCGAAAATCCTCAGTAAAATACTGGCAAACAGAATCCAACAACACATCAAAAAGCTTATCTATCACGATCAAGTAGGCTTCATCCCAGGGATGCAAGTCTGGTTCAACACACACAAATATATAAAAGTAATCCATCACATAATCATGTGGTTATTGTCTTTGGTTCTGTTTATCTCAATAGAAGCAGAGAAAGCATTTGACAAAATTCAACAGCCTTTGATGCTAAAAACTCTCAAATTAGGTATCGATGGAACACATCTCAAAATAATAAGAGCTATTTATGACAAACCCACAGCCAATGTCATACTGAATGGGCAAAAATTGGAAGCATTCCCTTTGAAAACTGCCATAAGACAAGGATGCCCTCTCTCACCACTCCTATTGGAAGTTACGGCAAGGGCAATCAGGCAAGAAAAAGAAATAAAGGGTATTCAGTCAGGAAAAGAGCAAGTCAAATTGTCTCTATTTGTAGACGATATGACTGTTTATTTAGAAGACCCCATCATCTAAGCCCAAAATCTACTTAAGCTAATAAGCAACTTCAGCAAAGTCTCAGGATACAAAATCAATATGCAAAAACAAGCATTCCTATACACCAATAACAGACAAACAGAGAGTCAAATCATAAATGAACTCCCATTCACAACACCTACAAAAAGAATAAAATATCTAAGAAGACAACTAGCAAGGGATGTGAAGGACCTCTTCAAGGAGAACTACAAACCACTGCTCAAGGAAATAGCAGAGGACAAAACAAATGGAAAAACATTCCATACTCATGGTTAGGAATAATCAATATCGTGAAAATGGCCATACTGCCCAAAGTATTTTATAGATTCAATGCTATCCCCATCAATCTACCACTGACTTTCTTCACAGAATTGGAAAAACCACCTTAAACTTCATATGGAACCCAAAGAGAGCCCACATAGCCAAGATAATCCTAAGCCAAAAAAAAAGGCTAGAGGCATCACACTACCCGACTTCAAACTATACTACAAGGCTACAGTAATGAAAACATCATGGTACTGGTAAGAAAACAGAAACATAGACCAATGGAAGAGAACAGAGGCCTCAGAAATAATGTCACACATCTAAAACCATCTGATCTTTGACAAACCTCACAAAAACAAGCAATGGGAAAAGAATTCCTTATTTAATAAATGATATTTGGAAAACTGGCTAGCCATATGTAGAAAACTGAAACCAGATCCCTTCCTTACATCTTACACAAAAATAATTAACTGAAGATGGATTCAAGATTTAAATGTAAGACCTAACACCATGAAAATCCTAGAAGAAACTCTAGGTAATACCATTCAGGACATGGGCATAGGCAAGGACTTCATGACTAAGACACCAAAAGCAATGGCAACAAAAGCCAAAGTAGACAAATGGGATCTAATTAAACTAAAGAGCTTCTGTACAACAAAAGAAACTATCATTAGAGTGAACAGGCAGCCAACAGAATGGGAAAAAACTTTTGCAATCTACCCTTCTGACAAAGGGCTAATATCCAGAATCTACAAAGAACTTAATCAAATTTACAGGGAAAAAAAAAACCATCAAAAAGTGGGCAAAGGATATGAACAGACACTTCTCAAAGGAAGACATGCATAAAACCAACAAACATATGAAAAATAGCTTATCATAACTGGTCATTAGAGAAATGCACATCAAAATCACATTGAAATAACATGTCATGCCAGTTAGAATGGTGATCATTAAAAAATCAGGAGATAACAGATGTTGGAGAGGATGTGGAGAAACAGGAACAGTTTTACACTGTTGATGGGAGTGTAAACTAGTTCAACCATTGTGGAAGACAGTGTGGTGCTTCCTTAAGAACCTAGAAATAGAAATTCCCTTTGACCCAGCAATCCCATTACTGTGTATTTACTGAAAGGATTATAAATCATTCTATTATGAAGACACATACACACACATGTTTACTGTGGTACTGTTAACAATAGCAAAGACTTTGAACCAACTCAAATGCCCATCAATGATAGACTGGATAAAAAAAAATGTGGCACATATACTCTATGGAATACTATGCAGCCATATAAAAGGATGAGTTCATGTCCTTTGCAGGGAAATGTATAAAACTGGAAACCATCATTCTCAGCAATATGACACAACAACAGAAAACCAAACACTGCATGTTCTCACTCATAAGTGGGTATTGAACAATGAAAGTACATGGACACAGGGAAGGGAGCATCACACACTGGGGCCTGTCAGGGGTGGGGGGCTAGTGGCAGGATAGCAGGGTTGGAGGGATAGGGGAGGGATAAGCATTAGGAGAAATACCTAGTAGATGACGGGGTAATAGATGCAGGAAACCACCCTGGCACATGTATACCTATGTAACAAACCTGCACATTCTACCCATGTACCCCAGAACTTAAAGTACAATAAAAAAAAATGTGCTAGCTGCTATTTGTGGAGTGCCTTCCATTGGTCAGGCACTGCGCTGTGTTCTCTCACCTAGAAAAGTTGGGTGAAATCTTTTCATACAGGAACAGTAAGCTAAGATCTCAAGGATAAGAAACAGCTACTCAGAATCTGGAGGAAAATATTCTTGTTTGAGGGAATAAATAACAGGTAAAAAGGTCATGAGAGTAGATTAAGTTTGCACCTAGGCACAGACAGAAGTCCAGTGTGAATGAACATACTCAGTGAAGATATGAATGGAGACATTGGTATTAATGGAAAAAAACCATATTAACTAGACAACTTAAATCTAAGCTACTATAGAAGAAAAATACAACCACACATTGGAGATACTGCGGGTTTCGTTGCATACCACCTCAATAAAATGAATATTCCAATAAAGCAAGTCACTGGTTTCCAGTGGATATAAAAATTGTTATACTATATTGTGGTTTAAGTGTACAATACCATTTTGTCTAATAAACAATGCATATATCTTAATTTTAAAATAACTTATTGCTATAAAATGCTAACCATCATCTAAGCCTTCAGCTAGTCCTAATCTTTTTGCTCACGAAGGTATTGCCTCACTGCAGATGGCTGCTGACTTATCAGGGTGATGGCTGTTGAAGGCTGTGGTGGCTTAAGTCATTAGTGGCAAATACTCAGAAAGATTATTCAGAAAGATTAAATGGCTTGCCGAAAGTCAAAATTAAGTAATTGGTGGCAATTACTTAAAATAAGACAATGATAAAGTTTGTTGCATTAATGGACTCTTCCTTTCATGACAGATTTCTCTGTAGCTGGCAATGCTGTTGGTTAATATTTTACCCAGTAGAGCTTCTTTCAACATTAGAATTCAGTGCTCTCAAACCCTGCCACTGTTTTATCTACCATTTATGCAATATCCTAAATCCTTTGTTACTTTATCAATGTTCATAGCATCTTCACCAGGAGTAGATTCCATCTCAAGAAACCACTTTATTCATGCATGGGAAATAACTCCTGATCCATTCAACTTTTATCACGAGATTGCAGGAATTCACTCACACCGTCAGCCTCCAATTCTAATATTTTTGCTCTCTCTAACACATCTACAGTAACTTCCTCTACTGAAGCCTTGAACTCCTCAAAGTCATCCATAAGGGTTGGAATCAAATTCCTGTTAATGTTCCAACTCCTGTTAATGTTGCTTTTCTGACCACCTCCCATGAACATCAATGTTCTTAATAGCATCTAGAATGATAAATATTTTTGAGAACATTTTTAATTTACTTTGCCAGGATCCATCAGAGGAATTATTTCTATCTTAGCTTAACTCTTACAAAATGTACTTTTGAGATACTAAGACTGAAAATTAAATTACTCCTTGATCAATAGTCTGCAGAATACATGGGAAACATGTTAATTTACTTGTCCATTTCCAACAGGACTCTCAGGTGACCAGGTGCGTTGTCAATGAGTGGTAATATTTTGAAAGAAATCTTTTGAGTATTTCTCAACAATGGGCTTAAAATATTCAGTAAAGCAAGCTGTAAATAGATGTTTTGTTATCCAGGCTTTGTTGTTTCTTTTATAGAGCATGGACAGAAGAGATTTAGCATAATTCTCAAGAGCCCTACAGTTTTCGAGTATTAAATAAATGTTGGCTTCAACTTAGAGTACCCAGTTTAATTAGCCGCTACCAAGAGAGTCAGCTTTGAAGCCAGGCATTGACTTTCCTTCTCTAGCTGTGAAAGTCCTAGATGGCATCCTCTTCCAAAATAAGGCTGTTCTGTCTACACTGAGAATCTGTTTTTTAGCGTACTCACTTTCATCAGTGATCTCAACTACGTCTTCTGGGTAACTTGCTGCAGCTTCTACGTCAGTACTTGGTGCCTCACCTTGTATTCTTATGTTATGGAGATGGTTTATTTTCTTCAACCTCATGATTCAACCTCTACTAGCTTCACATTTTCCTTCTGCTGCTTCCTCACCTCTGTCAACCTTCACAGAATTGAAGACAATTAAGGCCTTTCCCTAGAATGGGCTTCAGTTTAAGGGAATGTTGTGGTTGGTTTGATCTACCCAGACCACCGGAACTGTCTCCATAGCAGCAATAAGACTGTTTAGCTTTCTTATCATTTGTGTATTCAATGAAGATGCACTTTTAAATTCTGCCCAAGAGCTTTTCCTTTGCATTCACAGCTTGGCTGACTGTCTGGTACGAGAGGCCTAGCTTTTGGCCTGTCTTGGCATTTGACATGCCTTCTTCAATAAGTTTAATCATTTCTAGCTCCTTCACTCCACTGCTGCCATCTATCATTTGGCTAGCTGGTACCCATTCTTCAGTTAGTTCTCAGTTTAAGTGTCATCTCCTTCAGGAAGCTCTCCTTGACTACCTCAGTCCTAGTTTAGGTCTGTTTTTTTTGTTACACATATGCATAGGATCACACCTCTTTCTTTCAGAAAAAAGAAATGATTAATTAGTGTGATATTTATTTGAGATAAGCTTCTCCGTTATAGTAAAAGTTCATTAGGGCAGTTCCAGGCCTATTTGTGTTTATCATTACATGGCTCATGTCTGACATGAGGATTGGCCCAGATAAAGTGCTAAGTATTTATTAAGTGAATAAATTAATGCAGAGATGAATGTTTAAGAAACACTCTCATATTTTACCTGCTTTAAATGCATTTATCAGTCATCTCTGATTTTTTTCTGTTGCTATTGAAATTAAGCTTAAATACTGAAAACGTAAATAAAGGCTTGTTTTTAAACAAAACCTACTGCCTCTTACATGCCATATATGTCTTAATCACTCTCTGAAAGAACAATTAAAGAAGATTAAATACATTATTACTTTTTGATGAATGCTTACCTTGGTGTACTGTTTTAATTGGAATTTGAAGGGGTTTGGAAGTTGTGACAGGAAATGCCACTTTAAAAGGGTTGGAAGTGACATGATTTTACATTGTAGCACAATTAGGAACTCCTCCATGAATCATGCATAGGATAAAAAGCGAGGAAATAAGACACTTGTGGGTCTAAGTCTTCTTCTGCCCCATTTTCTGTGTGTCATTAAACAAGTCATTTCACTTACAGGCAATTTGTTTCACCTATAACATCAGGAAATTATTCTAGGTGGTTTCTAATGCTCTTTTAGTCCTTAACATCATATGATTCTATAACTAAGATAACTTATCCAAGAAACTTATAAAGAAAGGCCTTTCTAATTTAGAGATCTGGCCTAACAGAGACTCCATCAGGTAAGCCAACTTTTCAAGATACTATTAAGTGTACACAAATAAAGGTCATCGACACAAAGCTAGTAACTATTTTCCTTTGTGGCTATTCTGGTTTAGATATAAAGACAGACTTAATGGTAGGAGAACAAAATTGTTTTTCACTAATTCTAAAGTATTCTTATTATATTTCTTCTTAAATGAGCCTGTGAGAGAGCACGGGTTAATTTTGAAAAGCATTCTCGGCATAATTACCACGAGCTAAGGAGTAATAGCCTACATTACAATTAACGCCTTATTTGGAAGCCATATACATTTAGGATGCCAACACTTACATTGAATAATATGAAATGAACTGAAGAATTATTTCCATATTATTCTGAAACACAAAGGGCCTTTTAGAGGCATACATTCCTTTAAAATTTAGGCTTGGTAATTAGATGTTTACATGGAACATTTTCATATGCCTGGGGCAGTAATCATCTACTAAACTATTATTATTGTAAAATTGGTAATAATGTCTGGTCAGATGAAACCAAAATCTCTAATTGGTTCACAATCTTGACCACTGCTTCCGGAATATTAAGAATCACTGACACCTTATTAAAAATGTTTTTTTCACTCCAAAAAATCATATTCTAGTTATTTGCTTCTTTCCATGCATCACATACCATTTGGTAGTTAAAGGGATTAGTGAAATCAGAAATGCTACTTTTGATTTGTTACTGATAACATAGACTTGAATCACCAAGCAGCCAATACCAATCATTTAAAAGGTAAATTGGAACAAAGGTGGCAATTTAAGGATCAGTGATTGTCACAATAATTAGTCAAAGAGACAATCACTCTTTTTTTTTTTTTTGTATAGAGACAGGGTTTCTCCATGTTGGCCAGGCTGGCCTCGAACTCCTGACCTCAGGTGATCCATTCGCCTCAGCCTCCCAAAGTGCTGGGATTATGGGCGTAAGCCACCACGCCTGGCGACAATTACTCTTTTGTGAGACAGAGTAATACACACTTTAAAGTGTGAAAGCTCGGGAGTTAGATAAATATGGCTTAAAATCCTTCCTTAGTTATGTCCTAACTTACGATGTAGGCAAGATCGTTAACTTCTCAGAGCCCCTATTTTTCTGTATGTAATATTTATCTCAAAGGTTGTTTTAAGGATTAACAAAATGGGATGCAAGGTGATTGATTAACACTGTGCCTAACACCAGATAAGCATCAAATAAACGTTAGATATCATTCATAATGGCACTGTAGAATCTTCAAATTGCCTGGGACCTTATTCCTTCACTCTCCCACTCTTAGCAGTAAGTATTTTGGTTATATGACAGAAGCTGATTCAACTTCTATGCTTAAACTTTCAGGGATAGGGAATTCACTGTTTTGAAGGTAACCCATTTAATTTTTGAAGAGCTTTATTGGAACTTTCTTACTAATAAACCTAAAAATACTTCTTTAATAATAACATTTTCATATATGTTGTTCTTTCACAGAGCAGTTTCGATATATTAGTAACTTTTCAATACATTATCTTATTTGATACAATAACCCTGTGTGGGAGATGTGGCCTATTCATTAATTTATTCATTTGTTTGTTCAGTAAATAAATATTTATTGAGCACCTGCTATGTGAGAAACACGGATAACAGAGGAGAGGCCCAAGTTACTCAGGATGCTGATACTTCCCATTGGAATACAGTGAAAGTGGGAAGGGCACCAAGATCTGTGTACTAAAGTTGGCTTCATCCCTGGAATGCAAGGCTGGTTAAACATGCGCTAATCAATAAACATAATCCATCAAATAAACAGAACCAACGACAAAAACCACATGATTATCTCAATAGATGCAGAGAAGTCCTTCGACAAAATTCAACAGCCCTTCATGCTAAACAAAGCTGGACGTATCATGCTACCTGGCTTCAAACTATACTACAAGGCTACAGTAATCAAAACATCATAGTACTGGCAAGAAAACAGAGACACAGACTAATGGAACATAACAGAGGCCTTAGAAATAACGCCACACATCTACTACCATCTAATCTTTGACAAATCTGACAAAAACAAGCAATAGGGAAAGGATTCCCTATTTAATAAATGGTGTTGGGAAAACTGGCTAGCCATATGCAGAAAACTGAAACTGGATCCCTTCCTTACACCTTATACAAAAATTAACTCCAGATGGATTAAAGATGTAAACATAAGACCAAACACCATAAAAACCCTAGAAGAAAACCTAGGCAATACCATTGAGGACATAAGCATGGGCAAGGACCTCATGACTAAAACACCAAAAGCAATGGCAACAAAAACCAAAATAGACAAATGGGATCTAAGTAAACTAAAGAACTTCTGCACAGCAAAAGAACCTATCATTAGAGTGAACTGGCAGCCAACCAAATGGGAGATAATTTTTGCAATCTACCCATCTGACAAAGGGCTAATATGCAGCATCTACAAAGAACTTAATCAAATTTACAAGAAAAAACAACTCCATCAAAAAGTGGGCAAAGGATATGAAGATACTTCTTAAAAGGAGACAGTTATGCAGCAAACAAACATGTGAAAAAAAGCTCATCATCACTGGTCATTAGAGAATTGCAAATCAATACCACAATGATATACAATCTCACACCAGTTAGAATGGCAATCATTAAAAGATCTGGAGGCAACAGATGCTGGAGAGGATGTGGAGAAACAGAAACATTTTTACACTGTTGATGGGAATGTAAATTAGTTCAATCATTATGGAAGACAGTGTGTCGATTCCTCAAGGATCTAGAACCAGAAATACCATCTGACCCAGCAATCCCATTACTAAGTATATACCCAAAAGATTATAAATCATTCTGTTATAAAGACACATGCACACATCTATGTGTATTGTGGCACTGTTCACAATAGCAAAGACTTGTAACCAACCCAAATGCCCATCAATGACAGACTGGATAAAGAAAATGGTATATATACACCACAGAATACTATGCAGTCATAAAAAATGATGAGTTCATGTTCCTTGCAGGGACATGGATGAACCTGGAAACCATCATTCTCAGCAAACTGACAAAAGAACAGAAAATCAAACACTGCATGTTCTCACTCATAAGTGGGTTTTTGAACAATGAGAACACATGGACACAGAGAGGGAAACATCACACACTGGTGCCTGTTGTGGGTGGCAGGCTAGGGGAGAGATAGCATTAGGAGAAATACCTAATGTAGATGATGGTGATGGAAGCAAACCACCATGGCACATGTATACCTATGTAACAAACCTGCATGATCTACACATGTACACCAGAACTTAAAGTATAATAAAAAAAAATCTATGTACTATTTTATTGTCTTTCAACCATTAACTTACCAGGTTAATTATTCATTTGTGATAGGTGACAATCTGAGTCTCCTATTCTTCATAATGTTTCCAAAATTGCCTCTTTAAATTTTTTTCTCTTTGCTGCCACCCATCTAGTCCTGAACCTCATCTTTTCTTCCTCTACCCAACCTCCCATTTGCCTTCATGCACTCCCACTTTAAGATGACTGTTTGGTTGAAACCTATTATCTAGATCCTGAGATTGATTGTGGGTTTCTTAAAAAATAATCAAGTACATTTATACAACATTTTATGGTTTTATGACTTACTTTTATGTGTAATATTTCCCTTGATTTTAAAAAAATGTGGTAGGTCAGAGATTATCAAGCCCTTTTACAAGTTAGTAAGAAAAGTTATGTAACTTGTGCAAGCAAATAACTAAACTTTCAAAAACTGAACCAGAATCTTATGGCTAATTTCCATGCTTTTGCCAATATTACATGTTGGTTTTCTGATATGTCTACAAAAATCGTATTAGTCATGTGTTACGAAATTACCAAGTTATCTTTTTTTAAGCAGTTTTACCATTTTTATTCAATGTCTTTTCCATTATTGAAATAAAACTCTAGTACTAGTGTTATAATTTACAGTATCATAAATTATGGAAATAAGGATAGAAAAAATTATATTTTTCATATGTATTTTGGGACTTCTCTGTAGTTGTTCATTTTTGCCATGTCCTCCATGTTTTTTTCTGATTCACCTATTTATAACTAAAATATGAATTTTTTCATTTGATATGGTATTTATTCATAAGCCTAGCGTGATATAAGTATTGGTACATAGAAAAAGATATAGGTATCTCTTTTAATAAGATTGTGTTTTAATTTAAAGCAGAAATCCAGCAAATAATAATTGAAAGGCTGAATAAAATTCAAAGGACTAAGAAATACAAAATAACATTAAAAGTATACATTATTAATTAGATACTCTGTCCTATCCTTCTATTTATTCTCTTATTATCAGAAGTAAATGTTTTGCCTTTGTCCATATCACAATGCCAAGTGATGGACAGAGAGAACAATGAAAACTTAGTCTTTTCAACTTTTTGACTTAATATTTAATAAGGATCTATGAATGTTCACAGCAATGGCATTAGCAACCTATAAGGGTAGGTTAACAGTAGTGGGCTAGTCCTAGTTTTAGAGAATCTTTCAAACTCAGCTTGTGGTGGTTAGGAGTGTAGACTTGAGTCAGACAGCAATTTTGACCTTGGGTGAATTATGTAACTTTTCTAAGCCTCAATTCTTTCATTTGTAAAATAAGAATAATAATAACTCACATGTTTATTTTGGGGCTAAATGAAATTTTTATAGTTCCATCAGAGAGGATGACTTATTTGACTAAATTAGGAGGTTAAGGGAATTTGAGCAGTTCCAAGACCATTCAATGCTTAGGGTTTTTTTGGTTTATTTATTTTATTTTATTTTTTTTGGGGTATGAAGCTCCAGGGTTATCCCTGAGAAAGGATAACAATTACTGGTCTAAAAAAGCAGAGACCTCTGCTTTTACTGAAATTAACAACCATCTTCTGTCATATGTATGTCTATCATACAATATTTTATTTACATAACTGCTTTTTTGATATAAGTATTGTTCGTTTTATAAATGAAGAAATATAGTACACAGCAGGGAGAGGACTCAAATCTACTTCTTGGACTCCAAGTGAGGTTTCTCCTACTGTCTATGTAAAGTCAGTTTAGTATCTGATTAGACATTGTCTCTGTAAACTTACTTATAATATTCATTTATTAGTAAGAATATTGAACATCATTCATGAAAATATCTTTCAGCATACTCTACAAATTCAGAAGAGTAAAATACATTTGAATGAACTATGATATATGACTGTTTTACTGAACATTGATAAATAGAATTTAATGTCAATCTGCAGACATTAATTTTATTTACCAAGTCAGTCTTCTAGAAATGTATTTCAATTGTCTGATTCTCTACAGCCTCATTTAGAACATTTTCATCTCTGCTGGGGCTTGTGTCTTTTTAGAGGAGAACCCACAATTCATCAGTTTAGATAATACAGATATATAGACCAATGGAATAGAACAGAGGCCTCAGAAATAACACCACACATCTACAACCATCTGATCTTTGACAAATCTGACAAAAACAAGCAGTGGGGAAAGGATTCCCTATTTAATAAATGGTACTGGAAAAACTGGCTAGCCACATGCAGAAAACTGAAACTGGACCTCTTCCTTATACCTTATATAGAAATTAACTCAAGATGGATTAAAGACTGATATGTAAGACCTAAAACCATAAAACCCCTAGAAGAAAACCTAGGCAGTATTATTCAGAACATAGGCATGGGTAAAGACATCATGACTAAAATACCAAAAGCAACGGCAACAAAAGTCAGAGCAGACAAATGGGATCTAATTAAAGTAAAGAGCTCCTGCACAGCAAAAAAAAAAAAAAAAAAAAAAAAAAAAAAAAAAAAAAAAAAAAAAAAAAAAAAAAAAAAAAAAAAAAAAAAAAAAAAAAAAAAAAAAAAAAAAACTATTATCAGAGTGAATGGGCAACCTACAGAATGGGTGAAAAGTTTTGCAATCTCTCCACCTGACAAAGGGTTAATATCCAGAATCTACAAGGAACTTAAACAAATTTATAAGAAAAAAACAAAGAACTCCATCAAAAAGTGAGCAAAGGATATGAACAGACACTTCTCAGGAGATGATATTTATGTAGCCAGCAAACATGATATAAAGCTCATCACTGGTTATTAGAGAAATGCAAATCAAAACCACAATGAGATACCATCTAACGCCAGTTAAAACGGCGATCATTAAAAAGTCAACAAACAAAAGACACTGGAGAGGATGTGGAGAAATAGGAATGCTTTTACACTGTTGGTGCGAGTGTAAATTAGTTCAATCATTGTGGAAGACAGTATTAGTCTCATTAGTAATACTGCAGATAGTGTTCTCCACTACATTGGAGTGATGGAAAGATTGAACAAAGTAATGAATATTAAGTGCTCAGCATGATTCCTGGCATATAGCACATGTTGTCATTATTATCTCATAAGTGTTAATCATTTATTAATGTAATGTATAGATGACTTTTCCCCATAAGTAGAAGTAACTTGAGGATGTAGAAAGTAACTCCTTTGTGATTTTGGAGAAGTGCATTTCCAGTCCAAAGTGGAGTTTCTGTTCAACGACATTCCTAAATTTAGTTTCTCTCTCTCTCTCCCCCCACCTTCTCTCTCTCTCTCTCTCTCTCTCTTTTCCCTTGATGAAACTACATTTCTACTGGAAATTCTAAACAATCATCTTTCTTAATCTGTTAGAAATATACATGATGTGATAAAGTCAGAGTACTTCATAATACTTAGAAAAACACTGCCTAAAGTAATAGTGGCCCATGGGAACTGCCTATCACTCTAGATTATGTCTATATTGGAGGTCTTTTGAACCGAAGAAGAAATGCTGAAAATATTCAGCAAGTTCACTGGCATAAGTAATATCTAATATGTGCTCTACTGTCACCTTGTGCTTTAAAAGGAAAACCTAATGACCTTTGTCACCCACGTTTCTTCTAAATTTCCAAAGTGTTAGTGTTCTTTAAATCCATACATGAAATATTCACCTCTACTGTTCTATAATGTCTATTTCTTACGGTTGTGAGGTGTGATGAGAACATACACATGAAAGATACTCTAAAAAAAAAACCTCTTAATACAAGCTCTGGAGTCAAACTGATCTGCATCTCTTCAATGTAACTGCAATGATTTTTTTTTTTTTAAGAAGCTAAATACCAAAGTATAAACATCCATCCATACTCATTCTGAGAAATCCATAACCTAGGTGATTTAGCAGTAATAGAGCATTTTTGGTGTATGGTAGATACTTTAAAAATAACTACAAATTTAACTACATCATATCTGAGACGAGTGCAAACATAATGAAGGGAACAGCTGTGTAATCACTATGAAGGTCAAGAGCTAGAACACTGGCAACATTTTAAAACCTGTACTTTTTTATGGCCCACCGTGATCACAATCCTACCTACCATTTTAACTGTTTTTTTTTTCCCCTACAAGATAAATCCATGCAACACCATTCTAACTTTGGTGATGATTATTCATCGACTTTTCTTGTAGTTTTAGCATCTATATTAGTTTTGCCTGTTTTTGGGCTTCAGGTAAACAGAATTGCACAGTATGTGTCTTTTGTGTCTTACTCTTTTCATTCAACATTATGTTTATGTGATTCACCTATATTGTTAGATGTAGCTTTAGTTTATTAATTTTCATTGTTCAGTAGCGTTCCATTATCTGAATTCACCATAATGATGAACTTATAATTTCATTGTTGACAGATGTGTAGGTGGTTTTCAGTTTTTGCTAGTACTAACAGTGATGCTATGAACATTGTTATGGGCACATGTGCAACAGATGAGTGGTATATTTGCATAGAAGTAGAACGGCTAAATTCTTGGGTATGCGTACCCTTGACACAGAATGGCAAACTGCCTCTGGAGTGGTCATGAAAATATACAACCCTTCCAGCAGGTATGATTTCCCCTTGTTCCATTATAACTTGGTATTTTCAGATAATTAAAATTTTTCCTAATTTTTGGAGCATTTATGTTAAGGCTATCACACAATGTATTTTTTTAAAATTGCGTTTCTTTAATACTAATAAAGTTGAGCACTTTTTTCTAATGAATTTTCTTTTTTATGGAAAGCTTGTTCAGGATTTTTGCCAATTTTTCTACTGTATTCCATTTTTTCCCAGCTTTACTGTGATATAGTTAACAAAAATAGTATATATTGAAAGTATATAACATAACATGTAGTTTTATTTATTTTTTTTATTTATTTTTATTTTTTTTTTTTTGAGACGGAGTTTCGCTCTTGTTACCCAGGCTGGAGTGCAATGGCGCGATCTCGGCTCACCGCAACCTCCGCCTCCTGGGTTCAAGCAATTCTCCTGCCCCAGCCTCCCAAGTAGCTGGGACTACAGGCACGTGCCACCATGCCCAGCTAATTTTTGTATTTTTTTTAGTAGAGACGGGGTTTCACCATGTTGACCAGGATGGTCTCGATCTCTTGACCTCATGATCCACCTGCCTCAGCCTCCCAAAGTGCTGGGATTACAGGCGTGAGCCACCGCGCCCGGCCCACATGTAGTTTTAATATATGTATACATGATGAAATGTTTACCCCTCAAGCTAATTAACATATGCATCATCTTGAAGTTACTTTTTTGTGTGTGGTACAAATACTCTTAGTAAATGTCAAGTATATAATACATTATCATTAATTATAGTCACTATCTTGTGCATTAGGTCTCCAGAATTTATGCATCTTGCAACTGCAGTTTGGATCCTCTGACCAACAACTCTCCATTTCCAGTACCCCTGACCCCTGGTAATCGCCCTCTGTTGTCTGTTTCTATTCTGTTTTGATTTCGGTTTGTTCATGTGACTGTAAATCTAGATAGATTATTTTTAGCTGTGTAGTTCAAATACCTCATCTTTCTCCTTTGAGTTCATCTTGGCACTATTTTTAAGGTGTGTTTTGAAAAACAACATTTCCTAATATAGATTTTCAAAAAATTAGTCTTCAATGGTTTCCATTTTTTTCCTTCCTTTTCTTTCTTTTTAAAATTTTCTCCTCTTCTCTAAGGTCATGAAGATATTTCGTTTACTTTCATATTTAGAGCTTTAATTCAGCTGAATATATTTTTGATATAATGCAAGATTGAGGTAAATTTCTTCCTTTTTTTCACATGGTTTTTTATTCATCTATATAGATCTGGAATATCACCACTACCTTAAACTAAGCATCTGTAACTATGCAGATCTTCATTTGGTCTTTCTATCCATTCTATTACATTTGTTTGCAAGCCAGTTTGTGTCAGTATTTTATCTAAATTCTGCATTCTTACAAGACTGTGTCATAGTTGCATATTCCATAAGGCAAGTTTTCCACCTTCTTTGTTTGCTTTATATGAATCTTTACAATTTTTCAGCTTTTGCATTTTCATATAATTTTTAGAATTTTCCTATCAAGCTCCACAAAAACAAAAGCAAATATACATGACCAATACTAAAACATTGTTGAGACTTTGGGATTTTTTTTATTGACAAGATTGAGTTTTTCAATTCATTAACATGGTATATCTCACCTTTATTTAAATTTCTGTAATGCTCCTGGGAAAAAAAAAAGTCCTTAAATAGAATCCTGCCCATTTTAGGTATTTATTCCTGGGTTCTGGATTTTTAAAATTCTATATTAAATAATATCTGCTGAAAACATTTTTATTTTGCAACTATTTGCTCTTATCATGATATAAAATTACAACTATGTGAATCTCATTTCTAAAGCATGATCTATGTATGTTTTCCTTTTCAGTATATGCAATTGTATAATATATAACTTTACCCTCTTTCAATGTTTATACTTAATTATGTACTAACAACAGGCCATTATAAGGATTTAATTCAAAAAATTCTGTTTCAACTTATTTGCATATTAAGAACGTGATGAAATTGCTATTTTAAAATATAATTAAATTACTAAGTAGTGCTTAGTTCAGTAGCAGAGAAACATTTTAACTTTAAGTAGGTATTTACCCAACAGATTTAAAACTTACATGCACTAGAAATAATGCTTGATTGCCTGGGAATCTTTTCCATATATATAAACAAAAGTTAGCATAAAATAATTTATATACTGTCATCAACTTATTCGTTAGCCTCCTTAAAATATTTAGATATTTTGATGCTAGAAATTATGTTCAGCATTAATACCAGATAAAATGTTTTGGCATAGTTTTTCCTCAGCAAGACTTTTTACACTCACCAAAATTGTGTGCCCGTTTTCCGGGATGAAACTGATCTATTTATTTTTCAAGGAAGAAAGGCTAGTATTCAACCATTTGATTAATTATCAGTAAATTCACTTTGCTTTTATAATTATCTATAGAGTTTGGAAATATTTTTTCTTTTAAACAAGAATATGAAGTAGATCAAAACAATTAGATTTATTATTTGCAGTACTTTTTGACCTATTTGGGGGTAAGATCAATCATAATAAGCATTTCTTTATATTTGATGAAAGGGAATTTTCAACATTTAAAATAGATATAATCAGAGACATCACATACCTTCTGATTAAGAACAAATAATTTTAAAAGTACTTGTAATCCAAGAATATAACATTATTATTGAAGAAGTCATAACAATTATTTAACAGTCTGCAATTCTCAGGAAATGAGTGATTTTTAACTGACTGTATGGGTTTACTAAAAATGTTAATGATGCAATCCTGTAGCAAAAAGTAGCAACATTTTAATAAGTATCATGTAAACTATTTTGCTGATTAGAATTTGATTATTTGAAAGTAGCTGGATTCTAATTTTAGAACGTTTGCTCAGTTGCTCTAGTCCCTTATTGTTTCTTATAAATCAAATGGAATGGGAAATTACATTTTTATTACTTCTTTCTGTTCTCGTTTTTATAAGAATACTTTTTTTGTGCTTAAGCCATTACAAATTAATACTGTATGGGTAAAAACAACCCATGATGTCTTCATGATGGCAATCTCATGCTTTGGGAAGGGCATGCCCTCGGGAGTCAGATCCTGGCTTTCGCTCTTAGCGTCTGTATCATTTTTGGCACATTATTTAACTTTCTGAACCTTAGTTTTCTCATCTGTGAAAAAGGAATGCTATAACATACTTTGAAGGGTTCTGTATTACAGGTGGTGTTGCTCATACAGAGTAGTCATTTAAAAAAAATCATTAATGAGTTAACATTAATTAAAAATAGTGAAAAAATAATACAGGTAATACTTCTGTCTCTTATTTATAAGTACTGAAAAAATTCAGGTACATTTAGGAGAAAGCCTAAAAATGCAATTTTCATTTGGGGAAAATCTCAAGGAATATTAAGTCAATTATTTTCAATCAGCGAATATATATTGGTCCTCCGCTGGGACCTTCATCAGTGCTTTATCAGCCTAAATAGACCATCTTTCTTCAGGCGCATATTGACATTCAGTTCACTTCTTCTGTGTCCATGCATAAAAGGCTTTTATTCAGTTTTTTTTTTTTTTTTTTTTGTGGGTTGGTTGTTTTTGCTTTGTTTTTTGCAGTAAATAAATTAGAAAATGCTTGGAAAAGAGAGTCAGGGGACCAGAGATCCAGGTCTGGTTCTGCCAGTAATTAACTTTTCAATCTTAAGCAGATCTCTAAATGCTTCAGTGTCTCTGTGTGTAATAAGGCTACCTTGTTAACTCCACAGAATATAGTGAGACTTGCTGGATGATCATTGCCTAAAAGAACAGCACCAGCGAAAGAAGCCACTGGGGTTAAGTAGAAAAAGGAGACAAATGAATCGCTGTAGAAGTCACAACAATTCAGGCAGGCCGCCAAGCCGCAGGGTGGTGGCAGTCTGGTTGGCAATTTCACTTAGGGTCAAGACTAAAGATTGCTTATTTCCTCCAGGAATAAAACTGGGACTAAAGGAGATGTGGTTAAGGTCATATTGCGAAGGGTTAAGAGTTTCAGAAAAACTAGCATATAGGATCAGGAGAGAATTCTGTCTGAAAGATATTATTAAACAGAACTGAGGCCAGAGGACTGCCTAACCCACCTGCCAAGAGGCTTTCATGTAGGAATAAAGACATACTATACACAGGAAAGCTAAGAGACACCTAAACCTATTAGAGTATATCTGATGATATTTCAAAATACTTTACTCATGTAGCTCTGAACTGAGGAAAAGCCTATCTACCTAAATTGCACAAGACAATTTAATAAAATCTAGGAAACAGGTAGAGCTGGAACAGATTTAAGGACCTGGTATGAGAGTAAAAACAAAGAAACTAAGTTGGTAATATCTGTTCAAATTGATGTAGGGAAAATCTGTAAGTCTATATACTGAGTAGCTTGCCCACTTAGGGGTATACCTAGGATAAGAAGCATTCTAAAAAGAATGCTTGTTATATGGCTTGCACTTTGGGCCTAAAAATCTTCACTGCAATAATCAGTCATCTCCTACTCTCTTTTTGGTCACTGTCTGTCTCTCCCTACCCCTTCATGCACACACTGGAACACAGACTCGGTGAGAATGAAGATTTTTGTCTCTTGCTCACTGCTGTTTCCCAGTGCTTAAAAGGCAATGCCTGGAACACAATATGTGATAAATATATGTGGTATATTTTATATCATATATACATATATATACCATGAACTCCACTTACATTGTGAATGAGTATAATGTGCATGTGCTTACGTAAGTTTCATTATATATGACAATTACCACAACTAAATTAATTATAAAATGACTGTCTTAACTTGGGCTGATATAACAAAATAACACAGACAACGTGGCTTAAACAATAGACAGTATTTCTCATGATTCTAAAGGGTGAAAAATCTAAGACCAACGTGCCAGAAAATTTGGTTCCTGGTGACGACCTTCCTCCTGGCTTATAGATGGTTACGTTTTTCCTGGGTTCTCATGCAGAGAGCTCTGATGTCTCTTACTTGTCTTATGAGGGCACTAATGCTTTCATGGGTCCCCATTTTGAGGGCCTCATTAAAACCTAATTGTCTCCCAAAGACCCTGCTTCTAAATACCATCATATTAGGGGGTAAGTATTCAACATACACATTTTTGGGAGACACACAGATTAAACCCATTACAATACAATTTTGTTATTAATGTCTATTTTTCCTCATGAAGAACAGACAAAAAGCCTTAGCCAAGTGCAGCTAGAAAACTACATTCTGTTTTTGTTAATTGTACTTATGCTTGTGTTGATGACATTTTGCTGATTTTCTGAGTATTCTATGTGTATGAGAACTGACCATATAATTTGTAATCCAAATCAGAAAAATTTTGAGAGAAAAAAAGGCACAAAAAATAAAATTACAGAATTTGGGAAATATTTATGGATTAACTGACAAATCGGTTTTATTATATTGGTGGACCTATAAAATCATTCTGTTTAAAAACCATTCTCAACAATAAAATTCTTTCATAAATTAAACATAACATATAGCCATACACATTTAAAAAACTTTTGTAATTGCAATATTGATTTCATGCAAATTTTAAAGTAACACAGGCAGAATAACAACTCTGGATAAAATCCACATATTTTACTCAGTTTCTTACATATATATATGTGTCTAATGCCTCATTTGTATTTTTCTGAAAAATGCATTTTTAAAATTCTTGCCATCTTACATTGACCTTTTTTGTAGATCATAATATATTTCATTGAGAAAATCTTCTCTCTATAGGTGATAAGTTACCTGATAAGCAAAAACGCAGTGTGCTAAATGGAACACATCCTCAATTCTGTGTGAGGGGCAGTTACTATTAAAATGTATAAATATTGGAGACTAAATGTTTTCATAGTACTGTTTTCTCTCTACACCAAGTACTTTTCTCCCATTTATATTAGAATATCACAGTTTGGATTAAAGTCTAATTTAAATATGCACTTCTACCTCATGGGGTTCTTAATATCATTTGTACCATGACATTGTGCTATACCAAAATGTATGGTTTATCATTTCAAAATAATAAATATAATTTTAAAAGCAAATACTTTTCCTTTAAATTTTTTACCATTTTTAACTGAATTTATCATAACATTTATTATGGTGTCAGATATTTCGTCTTCAACAGAATGGATCACAAAGAGCTCTACTTCAATTCTATGATTTTGAAGAAAGTATTGACTCATTATTTGAATAAACTCAATTGATATTTAATTTTTACTACATTGGTGTAAAACCAGTATCATTAAACTATTTTGAAGGTCTGATGCTGTTAATGAAGGCAACACATTAACAGCAATTGCTTCACTTTTTGTACTTTCATAAGAAAACCTGGAGTAGAAAATGAATGAAACTAGTTTAGAAGAACAGACATTTATCTAAACGAAAAGTGATGCTTCACAGAGTAATATGCAAATGCATAGTCAGCAGCTTCACATGTTAAATTGTCATCTTTAGACACAATGTTCCTAAAAGCTATTAACTGTTGCAAAAATGCTGATGTTTCATCAACACATTTCTGTCTCCTGCTTTTCGGGTGCTCAGCAGCCCTCTTGGTAAGTATCCACAAATATTTTGTTCAATTAATATGTTCATCATGTTCCTAAAGAATTATAAATTCAGTACTTAATTTTTCATTAAACATTCCCTTCGGGGTTTTTTTTTTTTGCTAGGTCATACTGCCAAAACATTTATTACTAAATAAAAACTGCATTACCAAACAATCAAATAAATAAATATTTGCACCACAAGGTAAGTGACAAGGGTACCACAGCAAGAGCACAGACTACTCCCTATATGTTACAAGAGTACCCAGCTTCTGTTATCCACACGTTAGACACATCTGACCTGTAATTTTCCAAACTTTTCAGTGGTCCTGTTATTTGCTGGTCTGGGGGCTTCATGCATCTCACAGAAGGCACATTAGTCCAGTATACCAAAAAGGCCAACAGGAGTGGACAGTAATGTCAAAAAGGACTCACACAAATACTTGAGATCAAAGGGAGTTAGTGGATCTCAGTCACAATGGTTTGGGAGTGACGAACTGCATTTTGAATGGTGAGTGCCCTGCATACTGTCCTTGAAAGAGTTATATTGTTAAAGCTTGGAAAGGCAGGGAAAAGAGGTTATGGCTATTTGTCTTTTAAATTTAAACATGAGTTCAAGTACAAACTTTTCACGGCACAGCCATAGCCCTTAGCCCTGAGAGCAACTCTTGAGAAGTGAGAAGTTGTATTATCTTCTCCATGTGTAGATGATGATTTGGGGGCTCAGATACCAAATGAAAAATAACATGTACGAGACCAAAAAACTAAGTGACAAACTTGGATGATAAGCTAGGCACGTCTCTCAAAGCTGCAGAGATAGAGTACTCAGAGTTTTATTAAAAACAAAGGAACGAAGTTATAATTTTTAAAAATTATGAGTATATGGATAAGGTCTGATTAAAAAGAGAATGCCAGAGCAAATGAACAAGTGTGAAAGTTACTAATATTGGCAGAGCCTTCCAGATGAGAGGAGAATGAATGAGATGAAGGGTTTTCTTAAATATAATTTAGAAATGTTTTATTTACAGAAAATTAATTTAAAACGTTATTAAAAGTTTTGGGGTTCCAAACATATACCTCCATCTTTCCAGGGATTAAACAATTTAGAAAGACACACTAGCAAGAAAATTAAGACCTAAATGTCAGCAGTCGGCTTTATTTCTAGAAACTTGACTGTCATCCTGGCAAGACTTCCTGTCTCCCACCATAAATTGAAATTAGCACCCAGTCCCTGGAGAATGGCAGAATCTCAAAAGTTCAGGGTAGGATTTTGTGCCCCAAATCCTATTGCTCAGTCGTTTTCTTTTCTGAGGTTCTGGTGAATGATATGAAGACGAAGAATAGGAGGAAAGGGGACAGTAAAGTATATGTGCGCGCGCGCACACACACACACACTTTAAATTAAAAAAAAATTTTTTTTTACAAAAAACGTAAGGCTCCCCTAGCAGAGTTAAACTGGAGAAAATGGGGAAGATGTATGTATGAATCACAGCTTTTGAGCAGAAATTACCCAGCTGCAGGCAAGAGTTACAGGTTTGAATGATTCAGGTTTAATTTACAGAGGCAAGACAAACTCCTTCCACCTAAGGATGCAGAACCAAGGCAAGATACCATGAGACATGAGAAGTCACGTATGAACAGTGACCTTTAACACATTAACTCAGTTCATATCTAGCTCTCACTGGTCTTCCCAAGTCAGATAAGCCACTCCTCTTCTGAAGAAGGGAGAGAAAAAGACCAGATGGAAGGGCTCATCCCTTTCCCCTATGAATGCGTGAAATTCAATGGAGAGAAAATAGTATAAGCCAGCAGCACAGAGATGGGACATTGCCTGGATCCTCATGGGACTTCAGCAGCCCAGCCTTATTCCAGAGTAAATTTGAAGTGGGCTGGCAGAAGGTAAAGGAAAGATGAAGCCAGATTAGAGAGACCTTGTTTGCCATGCTAAAGAGTCTAAACTTTATCCTGCAGAGAAAGAGACACGAGGAGACTTTATAAGACATGATCACATTGACATGTGAAACAGAGGATTATGCTAGTAAAGAGATCATTTAGGAGGTTACTGAAATAGCTTAGGCAAAAGATGAGGCAGGCATAGATTATAGGCAATGATGAAAATGGAGACTGTATCTTATATTTTACTTTGCATTGCTAGTGTAATATATTACACAGATCTGACAAAATAAATTTCTACTAATAGGTATACTTGAAGATGCTCATTCATTGTTCACAACATTAAAAACTCACCTTGCCTAATCATTTATATCTCTTTATGTTAGCTTAAAGGAAAATATATATTAGGAAAAGTGAATTTATCTTTCATATAAGATGGCCAAACAGAAGACTCTAACTATATAATGATATTTTCAACATTGAAGATGATGTACTTGCTGAGAATAGTAATTACACATTCTGTGGAATTCTTATTTTGAAATGAATAATTGGTTACAAACTGACATAATACTTATTTCATTTGTCACTAAAAAGCTGAGATCCAAGAGAAAACTTGAAATAATGAGAGAATGTTTCTTAAGCTAACAGGCTGTTTCTATAATTATAGTCTCAGCCCTCCTTATAATAAAATCTTAGATCTAATGCTATAAAAACACAAAGCAGTATTGAAATTTTTTGTGTGTGTGTGTACTCCTGATTACAAACTATAAAATTAATGGCTATTCATTATAACATATATGAAATGTACACAGAAGAAAATAAAGATCTTACATGATTCCAATGTTCAGATATAATCACTGCCTACATTTTGGGCTATTTTCTTCTAGTATTTAACATACGGTATTTATATAAGAAAAATTAGAATCACCCTTAATCAAACTCTGAATTCAAAACCTTAAGTATTTAGTTATTTCCCTCACATATAACACAAAACTCCTTTGCAGGCCACAAAAAGCCCATGCTTATATTTATACACTGGTGTTTACTACATTTAGACAGAAGCTAAAGGAAATGTCTCACATTTTACTTAAGGATTAAGTCTTGTAACACTCATCCTGAAATATCTCATGCATTAAGATCAAATTTCTCGATTCCATGGTATCTGATTCTACCACTGGAGAATAACGAGCCAATCATGACTGTTAGAGAACAGCTATTAATGGAGTGATTTGGGGACGATCACAGAACTCTCTTACACACCAAAAGCCCTTAAGGCTTCTCATGGTTTGTGAGCAGGCTACATTTAGTCCTCCGCCTCTTGAGTGAGTCTATTGAGAAAGCCTAACCCTGTTTGCTTACAACTGCAGGATTTTTGAGACCTACATCCCAAGAGTCCCTGGAATTTCAGGCCATGTAGCCATGAGCAAGTCAATAAGCCTTCCTGAATATCTGTTTCATCGGTAAGGTAACAGCAATGGCTCAGAAAATGTAAAGAAAAACAGTGATGGCAAAACACTTTCCAAGTACAAGTCTTAATTGACTGGTCATTAAGGAAACCTATTAGGTAGTGATGATTCCCCAGAGGCTCCTGTCAAGTCCCACTTTCCATCTAGATACAAACCGTGTGTTCGCACATGTTGCAAATGTGTAACACAAACACCTACCTAGATACAAGTCACTCATCAGAAATTTAAACTCATCATTATTTGTAGAGCCAAGAGATTAGTGATCAATGAACAAATGCGTCAGAGGTCTGAAAATACCAAACCAGTGCATACCAAAAACATGACTCCAATAAATATATATATAATTGGTGGCTGGTGGCAGAAACCAGCTGCATACTATCTAGACTGGTAATAATAACAGAAGTTAATACTCGTTTGGTGTTAAATGTCATTTTATTTGCTAAGTGATTTAGATAATTTAGTCTATTTTTCACCAGAACTCTACAAAGTAGCTATAATTATCCTCAATTTTACATACACCAAAAATGAGACATCAGAAGTTAAGTAACTTTCTCATGAGCACACAAGTAGTTAGCAGAGTTGAAAGACCTATTGAATCTAGTTTAAAAAGACAGAATTTAAAGATATGACCCCAATGAAAGGGTCTCTAATTTATTATGCGAAGTTGGGACCGGAAACTTGACACCTAAAGTTGAGGAAGATAGCATGAAAGAGGAAGGTATGTATCTATCTCAGGTAGACAGATGATAGACAGATGAAAGAAAAAGAGAAAGGAAGGAAACTAGCACATTGAGTTTTGAAGAGTAATCAAATTTTTAACGCCATAACCAGGTACAGGGATTTAGTATGATATACAAGAATAATGTTCCTTTAAAATTCCTCACTCCAATAGGCTGAAGAAAAAAAAAAGCATAATTTAATCACCTAGATTAGAATTTCCCAATTATATTTTGTGGATGACATCTAGGTTGGCAACAGGTACTCCAGTAAAGGAGTTTCTGGGATTAAACAAGCATTAAAAGTTTATGCTGTATCTCTTTTCAGAGTCACAGCAAATGTATGTATTAAATGCTCCAAGAAGGTCTAAGTCTGTTTAACTGTTTAATCCAGCGTTTTTAAACTTATTTAACCTAGAAAATCAAATACCCCATGTTCTTATAGGTGGGAGCAAAACCGTGGGTACACACAGATGTAAAGTTGGAAACATAGACACTTGGGACTCCAAAAAGTGGAAGGAAAGCAGGGGAGAAAGGCTTCAAAAACTACCTATTGGGTACTACATTCATTATTTCAGTGATCAGTTTCAATAGAAGCCCAAACCCCAGCACGATGCAATATATCCACATAACAAATCTGCACATGTACCCACTGAATATAGAATTAAAAAAAAACCTGTTTAATCATGAGATTCATTTGTTTCCTCAGAACACATTCACATTCTATGGAATTGGTTTATGAAACACTGATCTAAGCAGATATGAAAATACTAAATTTTAGTAAAATTTGGTAGTCATTCATGGTTGAGCTCGAATTGGTCATTTAGAAATAATGTTGTTTTTAAAAGTTAATAGGAATTGTTACAGAGAATCATTACAGATAATGATATAAGAAAATGCCATTTTCCTTAACACAAGAAAACCGGAAATATAGAAAGTAAGCACTAAAATGAGAATCATCTTGATAACAAAAACGTTTGGACTATTTACAAGTTGAGCTCATGCCTTGAGGAGGAGAAAAGCTCAAATCACACCACCTGATTTCTCCTTACCAATGCTTTTAGCTAGCATTTCTCTGGCTTCACTGGGTCGCTTTCCCATGAACGCTCTGACTCATATACATAGATGAACCTGACTTTCCCTAAATTTTATTTGCCACGGTAGAGACAGCCTCTAAATATTTTTAAGACAAAAGTGGAATACATAGAAAGAGTGGGTACCATATTCCAAACAATCTGGCATAGAGGAGTACAGCTTAAACTCTGTATTTCATAAATGTTGCCCTCCCCTTCCCTTGGAATCTCCTCCCTTTTTTCCCCGGAACTGGTCCAGCTGCGCATTGCCATTCTGTCCAGGAGTGACTGCAGACCTGCACAGATGGAGTGTTTAAAATCTGATCCAAGAGAAAAAGAGATCTGTTCTCTTTCCTAGTATAACTAGGCTTTGCCCAGCGAGTCTCATTTTTCTGAGTTTAGTTCATGTTTGTCAATGGCTAGAGTTGGCTGGTAAGAAGATCCTGCCTCCTACTCAGGAACTGGCGTTTAGAGTTTTCAGGCTCCACCTGGCTTTCAGAATTAGAATACTCACCAAATATGTTTAATACTGAGATAATAAGGGAGAGGAAGATAATGTTTCCTTACAGATGTTGTCAATGGAGCTTGGTTCAGTGTTACAGATACATTTTCAAACATGACTAGAAAAAAACATAAAACTAGCATGAAATGATTCACTCATATTACATTATACATTCAGGTTAAGTAACCCTTGGCTTATCCAAAATGCTTGAGACCAGCAGTGTTGCAGATTTAAATTTTTTTTCAGATTTTGGAATATTTGTATAAATACTGAAATATTTTGGGAGTGAGATCCAAGTCTAAACACAAAATTCATTTATGTTTTAAACATGTACACATAGCCTGAAGATACTTTTATACAAGATTTTCAATAATTTGGTGCATGAAATAAGGTTTGTGTACTTGGAACCGCCAGAAAGCAAAGGTGTCATTTTCTCAGCTACCCATGTGGACAATCGGTGGTTTTTGGCATCACTATAATTCCTCAGTTTGAATTTATATTCTACTAATATCAATCACTTTCTTGAATTTATTCACATATAAGTACTTTACAGTAAAAAATGGCATATCATTAATACAGTGAAAAAATAATATGTTCAGGGTGACCAAGAAGCACAGTAGCATCACAAAAATGTCTGTGTCAGCTGTTAACAACAGCAGCAGAAACAACGCCAAGTTTTCTGCATACACCTAGGATGCTGTGTTTTGATTAAAAGGTTACAGGATACAGTAACCCCTTGGGGACACTGAATAAATTATGTTGTGTTCCTGCATTTTGATTGCAACCTGTCACATGAGATCAAGTGCAGAATTTTCCATTTGTAATTTCATATGGAAGCTGAAAAATTTTGGATTTTGGAGCATTGAGGATTTTTGGATTTTTCAGATTAGGGATGCTCAATCTACATATGTATTAGTTAGTGTTCTTCAGAGACACAGAACCAAAAGGAGAGATAGATAGTAGAGAGATCAGTAGATGGGCAGACAGACAGACAGATAACATAGATGTATGAGAGGGAATTTATTAGGGGAATTGGCTTATGCCATTATAGAGTCTGAGAAGTCCCAAGACAGGCTATCTGCAAGCTGGTGACCCAGAGATGCTGGTAGTGAGGCTTGGTTCAACTCTCAAAGTCTCAGAACTAGGGAAGGGAAGATGATAGTGTAATTCTTGGTCTGAGTGCAAAGCCTGAGAACCTGGGGGTCTCCTAGAGTCCAAAGGCCAGAGAGCCTGGAGTTCTGATGTCCAAGGGCAAGAGACAAAGGGTATACCAGATCCAGAAAAAAGACAGAGAGCAAACTTGCCTTTCCTCTCTGCCTTTTTGTTCTATCCAGGACCCCAGCCAATGGAATGGTGTCTGTCCACATTGAGGGCAGCTCTTTCCTCTCAGTCCACCAACTTACATGCCAATCTCTTCCAGAAATACCCTCACAGACACACATAGAAATTATGCTTTATCGGCTTTCGAGGTATCCTTTAATGCAGTCAAATTGACACCTCAAATTACCCATGACACTATATAAGAATTTTCAGCTTACCATAAACTATACACCTGCTACCTAACTTAATCGCCAGTTAGATAACTTGTATAACCCTGTCAGGTTAGAATTTCTTACACTATTTTATTCATTTCTATAGCAAATATTGATTTAGAGGATGCTCTGTACCAAATACTTTGACAATCACTGGGAAAGAAAATTAATATAATATTCCTTGGTTTTTAAGATGTATTCACACTGAGAAGACTGGTACAAAATTGTAACAAAATGCCTTAAGGATTAAATAGAGGTAAGTTATTATTATGTCTTCTGAGAATGTTCCAAATGCCTCTCCTTCTGTAGCTTGCCATTTTTCATTCTAGCACTATGTATGTCTTAATTTTTGGTGATTCTTATATCCCAGATAATTATTCCACTTCTTTGGTTTCTCAGCTTTTTTTTTTTTTTTTTTTAATTTTTTTGAGATGGAGTATCCTTCTGTCACCCAGGCTTGAGTGCAGTGGCATGATCTCGGCTCACTTAAATGTCCGCCTCCCAGATTCAAGCGATTCTCCTACCTCAGCCTCCTGAGGAGCTGGGGTTACAGGTCCATGCCATCATGCTTGGCTAATTTTAGTATTTTTAGTAGAGATGGGGTTTCACCATGTTGGTCAGGCTGGTCTCAAACTCCTAACCTCAGGTGATCCACCTGCTTCAGCCTCCCAAAGTGCTGGGATTATAGGCATGAGCCACTGGGCCCAGCCTGGCTTCTCAGTTTCTTACCTTCCTCTGTCCTCTAACTCATCTCAGCTCTTCACCCCTCTGGTCCAACCTTTCACCTTTCTTTTACTAGTAATTAAAACTCCTCAATAATCTCAACTGCAAATATCCTACTCTTGAACCTCAACTCCATCCTCCTAGTTCACCCTTTTCTATCCACTAACTCCAGCAAGCCCTCAATCTTACCAGGACCAACAATTAATTAATCTCACCATCCTCTGCCATCTCTTTATCTGGCTTAAATTCCATGATGAGTTATTATAACCACTTTACATGTTCTCGCCTCTTCCTCCTCTTTGCATTTATCATATTCATTTGGTAAAACCTAAAGTTTTGTTTTAAATTGAACTCTCCACCTCCTCTGTGCCTGCACCCATACAGTTAAACATAGCTGGAGAAAATTACAAAACAATGTTGGCATATTTCTTTTAAAATTCATGAGCACTAACTCAAGTAAGCTCTTAATACTGCCTGGAGATCACTGCTTAATTTATTCTTCTGCTCTCTTAGGCAATTATTTCACACCACCTTATTGCTGCTGAAACCTTCTATCTCTTCCCCTCTTTACTGTTAAGTGATGGCCTAGCTTCTACTCTATTTCTTCTCTGTTTCTTGATAAATTGTCACGACACTCTGCTGGGCCAACGTTTCTATGTGCACTAGGATTTGTCAGCCATTCCATACTTGAGAGCCAGGAATTCTCTTCTTAGTTATCAATTTCTTTCCCTTCTTATGAGTCCATGAGTTGTTTTCTCTCTTTCTCTAAATATTATTCTATTAGCTCTTTTTTTCTTCTTTCCTTTTTTTTTTTTTTCGGAGATGGAGTCTCACTCTTGTTGCCCAGGCTGATTGATCTCAGCCCACCACAGACTCCACCTCCCAGGTTCAAGCGATTCTCCTGCCTCAGCCTTCTGAGTACCTGGGGTTTCAGGCATGTGCCACCACATCTGGCTAATTTTTTTTATTTTTAATAGAGACAGGGTTTTGTCATATTGGCCAGTCTGGTTACGAACTCCTGACCTCAGGTGATCTGCCCACCTTGGCCTCCAAAAGGGGTGGGATTTCAGGTGTGAGCCACTACACCAGGCCATTATCCCATGATTTCTTGAAACTGCCCTAATAAGATTTTTGATCCTGGCTTACCACATCTGCTTCTGTCAAGGTTACCACTGACTTCCATGTTACTAAAATGTTACAGTCAAAACTGTGTCCTCATCTCTACTTGACATATCAGCACCATTTGGCACAAGGGATTCTTTTCTTCTTTTTGAAATACTTTCTATTCTTGACTTTGGTTTTGTTTTTTTCTATCTAAATGACTATGTAAATCAGTTTCTTTTTCTGATTTTCTTTTATTTCCAAAGCTTTCAAATTTTCAAGTGTGTTACTTCTACAATTTCTTTCACTAGCACAGATTCCATGGTAAGTTAAGCTGGGGCTTTAATTCTAAACTATATGCTGATTATTCCATAGCTCTACCCTGTGACTGCATCTACTGCTACCATTGTATGTATTTAACCATCTTCAAATATTCTTATTTATATAAGGTTTTCACTTACATTCTTCAGGCAACTAGATCTACTTTTCCCGCAAATGTTTCCATCAATAAGGACCAATTTTATTCTTGCATTTGTTTCAGTTCCTCAGGTCAAAAATCCTAGAATCATCTTGCATTCCTTTCCTTTTCATATACTCAAACTCCAGTCAACTGGAAAATCCTGTCATTTCTACGTTCCAAACATGTCTAGAAAGATATCACTTCTCATCATCTCCACTACCAAGCATTGAAGTTCAAGCCACCCTTATTTCTTGCCTAAAATTTATACAACAGCATTCTAACCTGTCCCTCTGCTTCTGCCATTACACTCCTACAGCTCATTCTTCACTCAGTAGTCACAGCAATCCAGTAGAGAAGAAGTCATATCACAATCCCCTCCACAACCACTTGAAAGGCTTCTATATCATTCAGAGTGAAATATTAAAGTCTTTAAGTGACCGTAAAACCTTTCACACTCCGTCTTCCTACAATCCGTGTAACCACATCACCTACCACTCTCTCCATCACTTAATCATCATAACTAGTAATCTGTTTGCTGTTTCTTAAATGAATAGGTCTTTTCTGATCATAATATATAAAGCCAAAATCCTAATTCCTATTTGTTGACATTCTATTCCATTCATCCATTTATTTTTTTCTCCATTGCACTTAACACAGTCTGACAAATCACATTGTTTACAAAAATATTGTCTGACTTTCCCAGATACAATATAAATTATTTAATGTGGAGACTTTCTTTTGTTCCTTGCTGAGTTCCTAGTACCTAGAAAAGTGCCTAGTATGTAGTAGGTGCTCTATTAATATTTATTGAATCAATGAATGTTAATTCAAAAATGTCTGGTATCAGCTCATTTTTTTGCCTTAGTGCCAGTACTATATATCCACTTGCCTACAGAACATTTTGAGTTGGATTTTTAAAAGTACCCTTAAATCAACTCTTCTTAACCTGTTCATTTTCTCATCTCTCTTATTTTATTCTATTTCATGTTTCTATCTTAATGAATGGCACCCTTATCCAAGTTGAATCCAGACGACTCTCTGTCCTTTATTTCCCTTTTTGTCATCTACTTTGTAACTAAATTCTGTTAACTGTATCTTTCTAATATCCCTCAAGTCAGGTTTCTATTCTTCAAGGTCACTGCCAGTACCAATGTTTAGGGACTCATCCAGATATTTCTGTCATTTTGACTGGCATCCCTGGCTCTCTTTTCAGTTCTCTCAAAACTACCCTTTACACTGTTGGCAGAATAACACAAAAATCTGAGTAATGCTTTACTCTCTTTGCTCACATATCATCTTTTGCATAATTTTGTTAAAGTACTTTTTACAGTGTATTTCAATTAATCATATCCTAATTGCATTTTCCACATCAACCTGATAATGTACAATTTACCAGCAGAAGTGAAACTCAGAGTGATAAAGTGATTTTCCCAAGTTCTCAGTAAGTGACTAGATTCCAAGTTTTGTAATTTTTACTCCAGGACACTTGATACACAAACACACACATACACACACAGTCACCAACTTCCCTGAGAGTTTATTTAGATTATATTAAATGGATCATTTGAGACAGCTTTTAATCAGATAAAAATGATTGCCACCTTTTCATTTATCATCTCAGTATTTCAGATTATAATTTATCTACTGTGTAATTTCTTGCTTTCTTCTCCATGAGAGTTCCAATATTTAGAATAGCACCTGTCCCATCGCTGCTGTTCAGTGGATACATTTTTAAATGAATTAATAGTAGTTAAGTAAATAGTTTCTGGTGTGTTTCTGTGGTAACCTAACTTGGGCTAGCTTAACTGACTCCATTTTAGCTGAAAACTCCAGCCCTGCTTCTCCCTCCCTGCTGCAGCCCCTCAGGTGCATTACTGGGTCATGCTGCACTCAAAGCATTGAACTTTTAAGAGTGGTTCACACTTTTCACAGTACCTGTAACCACTGTAACTGCATCCTGCTTGGCAAGTCTACCTGCTATTGTGAATACCTTCCTTGGTGACTGATTGTATGGAAAGTCCTCCCTGCTACCCTGAGTGATTGTATGGAAATACCCTTAGCAACAAACAATTCTGGGAACCTCCTGCCCCCTGGTTACCGGCTTCCTTATCTAACTTGCTGGTTCTGCTTCTGTAAAATTCCCCTTCAGCTAGGTATCCCCTCCCCTACCTAAATCAAGATATAAAAGATAATCAAGCCCCTTCCTTGGGGCCGAGAGAACTTGAGCATTAGCCGTCTCTCAGTTGCCGGCTAATAAAGGACTCTTAATTTGGAACTCAGACTGTGGCACTTTCCTTCTAACTTGCTCGGTTACAACATTTCCAGTTTGAAATAAATTTATATTTGAAACTCTCTGAATTATTGGTTCACAGTAGGAATTTCACATGATAAGCCTCCTATATGGGTAAAACAGCCTGAACATTAAAATGGATATTTACATTTTATTTTGTGTAACACTATTTGACACATGTGTTGGAAGAATGCTTTACATATAAAAGAGAAATGGAGAATGGAAAACATCTTTGTTTAGTAAAATATAAAATCACATCCTTCTCTTCACCCTAAATCTTTTATATGCCATAGAATTCTAGATTTATACCTGGAGTATATAGTTTAGTTAAAATATCTATTATATTACATATATGTAAAAATACATATTTAAGTAAGTGTATATTTTATTTTAAAATGTTAACAATAAAAATATCTGAATTCATTTTAATTTCTCTAATTTTCCTTGCAGGTAAGGGAGTTCACATTACCGTAGATGTTTTGTGGTATCCAATCTAAATAATAAAGGTAAAGTAAAATAACATATTATTTTTCTCCTTTTTCCAAAGTGTTTTTTTCTTCTATGTTACTCTATTTTTTTTTTTTTGACTTAGGAAAACCTGGCACATATTTATTTTCATTCTCTTTATAACTGAATGGTGTAATAATAAATCCATACTGGGATTACATATAGTTTGCTTAAACAAGTTATGACACTTTTGCCTTTGTTTAGGAAGAGCTTTGAAAGTGCTATGAACACACTTGTGATTGTCCAGGTAGTTAAAAAATTATTAAATCATATATTATTTTTTGTATACTGATTTTATCACTAGATTGATGTCAATTATTCCAAAAAAGGTAAAAACAATTAAAAGAACATAAGCATAAAAATAAGTCCTTTTTTCCCCCAGTATCAAAAATATAATCTCTAAGGGAAATAGAGCAAAGTTCATTTTATTTCCTCAAACTAAATTAGAAGAAAAGCAAAATAACTGGCATAAATCAGATTTCTGGCAGGCTGTAAGTCCAAATACAGATGAATATGAGATCTTTAGAAAAGATGTAAAAATGCCACGGCCATAAGGAGTGATATATGAAGAAATTTTATTTCCATTTATATTGAACAGAAGAATTGAAATGGCCAGTCTTGAATACCATATTCAAGGGCAAACTATTTCAAATTCCCAAGACCAGTATTATGCTGATGTTTGTTCTTTTATACATTTACTTTGACAATCCTGTGTTTACTCTAATCTTCACTGAGCTATGTATGATTTAGTCACATCTGTTTTCCTAATTCAACAAAACACGACTCCAAAGTTAAGACAATACTCTACAATCTATAGATTGAGAGTATCATTTTTATATGCCTCTGACCATAGCACTGAAATTCCAGATAATGGTGACAAATAATATCACATACCAGTATCCAATAAATTACAAAGAGGAATGAAGTCAGACTTTAACTCAAAGAACAGCAGAGATATATCTAACAAAGCAGAGGAGGGACCATCACTTAGAATCAACCTATAAGTTATGATTGAAACCAAATAGAAACAAGAGATCATGAACCCAAAAGAAAGATGAAAGAATTACAAAATAATACCAGAAATTACATGTGAGACAATAGCCAAATTTACTAGTTAGAAAAGAGCACAGTTAAAATTGTGACCAATATTAGAAAGCAGAAGCAAGTGTAACATTCATGTAAGAAAACTAGCCATATTAGTTTGTACTGGGCAAGTAGTGAATTTAATCAGTATATTGCTTATTTAAAAATATTAGTGATGGAAGAAAATTAGAAAAGTGATCTAACCTAGTTCTCACAATTTTATGGTAAGAGGCACACTTGTTTTATCTGAGGGATTTAAATATAATTCTTTTAAAAAACCTTTTATATCCAACACAACAAGATAACATATATTGAAACAGGAATGTAAGTGTTTCTTATCACAACTTAAATTATGTTTCCTGTTTATGTCTTTAGAATCCCAAGAGAAAATATAATTAACTTTCATAATAAACCCCTAAATGAATCAAGGAACAAATTAACAGTTAATCAAACCAGTACATACTGAGAGTTATCTACATACAAGCTACACAGTATAAATTCTAAATATAAAAAGATGAGTTAATTGGAGGGAAAACATGAACACATGAATAAATAATTGCAATGTCCTCATGTTTGGAGTAGGGTAGAAAACAATAAAATACAACTGAAATACAGAGAGGGGGCAACTCATTGTGCTTGTATCTGGTAGGTGGACTGGAGTCCATGGAAAGCTTTTGGGAGAATGTTTATTTCTGCTGGATCTTGAAAGTTAAGTCAAATTTAGGCAGATTGGTAGGAAGTGAGAGAGTCATTTAAGGCTGATGGATGATCAGAATGTGCAATTTTGTTGCACGAACATTTTCTGAGCAGGTACAATGTGCTATGCACTCTGTTATATGCTAAGGATACAAAAGTAAATAACAGATAGCCCCTGATTTACAGAGATTTCTTGTCCAATGAAGCCAACTGATTGGTAAACAAATACATTTAATAGAATAATAAAACTTCAGTTGGTTATTTTTTAGGCATTAGCCATATGACTGGCACTGACATAAGCACTTTATATTCATTACCTCTTTAAATTCCTACCACCCATGTCATAATTGGTGAAACTGAGGTTTAGAAAAGTAAATTTGCCCAAGGAAATACAGCCAATAAAATGTGGAGGCTGAATTTCATCAAGAATATCACTCTTTCAGGGGAAAATAGAAGAAAATGAGATTCTCTAAGCACATCCTCAAGGGTTTATTGCCTGCCCTTCCAAGTTCATATTTCATTTATTTTCATAAAAACTGAGTTTAAAGGAAAAAGTCATGCTCAATGAGTTTATTTTTGAATGTAATTGAATTATTGGAAGCAGATATGAACCCTTCTCTATCTCCTGTGAAAGACATATTTCCTTTATCTTTTTTTTTGTTGATATATTTAAAAGTTTAAAGATATCATTTATTTGTTATCTTTAGTAGATTTATCTCATTTTTCCATTTAGCTTTTCTGATTTCTATCCTGGCAATCCTTTTTATTTTCTGACATTTCACTCACTGGACTAACTTTTGCTTTTTCTGGTTCTTCTATCTATAAATCCATCTTTGGTATCATTAAAAAATAATCAAAATCAAATGACATTATAAATTGAATTTGAGGGAAAACAATCTTTGAAATTAGATACAAAATTGTACTGTTCAATTTTTAACTCCTGTTACCAGAAAGTATCTTGATTACTTACCCTTGGTAACCTCCCAATGGAACTAATAGCAGTAACAGAAGGCCAAATAGTGTATTCCATTTCAGATTACAAGGTAAAGGGGGTCAAGCTCATTGTTGCTGAGAACAGAGAGCAGCTTAATAAATATGTGCTGAGGGAATGAGTGAAGAAGAGGCATATGGCCACATTTATAACTTTACATGGTTCTTGGTGAATCGTATCAGGGTCAAAATATGTATCTGGGGTCCAATAAGCCCTTATAAATACGTTCCCAATGCAAAACTATAATTATATTTTCTTTGTGGTTGTGTTGCTAGAGACAAACAGAAAGTCTGGATTTTTCAACTTTTGACTACACCACTTTCATTGGAGTTATGTGTGCAGAATCTCAGTGAAAATCTATACTTTCAAGAGAACAAAAATTAAATATGCTAGGCTGAATCTGACAACAAACCAAAAAGTATCCCATTAGCCAGCTGGACATCCTAAATGGAACAGTTAATCCTCTCGTGTTGGCAATTCTTTTCATATCTGTTGGTGACAGTACATTTTTGTGCAGAGTATTTAAAAGCAGACAGCCTGTGTGAAGGGTGACAGGGGTTGAACTCACCATTAACTGCATATGTAAGTTGCTATTCATCATTAATGTCATTGCCAATGACTGCATATAAACATCAGTGTATATAATTTCCTTTGATCTATGTGGTCATTTTGAGAAAATGACCACAGAATTTCCAACTATCTCTTATTTATGCTCTCCATTTTGTAATATCATTAAAATTAATAATAAAATATATTGTTCTTTTATTTTATAAAGGCCTAAATAATTTACAATACATAATTAAATTCTATAATAATCCAAAAGAGAAATACTAAAAATGAAAAATACGAGTTGCCTTTTTATTTCCAGATCATAATTCAAAAATGCTAGTTTTGCTACATATGAAAAGCAAAAAACTGTGTGATCATAAATATTAGCTTTATCAAGGCAGGTAGATTGTACTCGAGGAAAACACTTTCTTTGCAAAATAGTCATCTTTAATATTAGAACCTTTGGTGCGTTCATAATACACAGCACATCATTTGGTTTCCGTTGTAAAAATATGTATGAAACACTTGGGGATTTTATTGCTTAGTTACTAAAAATTAATTATAATGTCACATGATATTCTCAAAAGATAAATATGATTCGTCCTAATTGCTGTAGCATCCTCACTAGCAAGTTTATTTCAAGAATGTGTGTAATGGACCAATCCATGATAACTCCATGTAAAAATAAACTAGCAATACCAACAAATATATCTTAGAAACTCTAAAATTTGAGAAAACATTTAAATAGGCAAGAGCAGCTGATTTTACTTCCTCAACTATTACTACAGTTACTACTCCAACTGCCCCAATTAGTATCTCTCCTCCCACTACCAGCTCCTAGCCTATGTTGTGCTCTTAGTATGTGCCAGACAGGCTCCATATGAGATGGATTACATCTATTATCGCCCTTTATTTAATTTTCATAATCATTATATTGTCTACTTTTAAAGGTGAGGAAACTGGCCCAGGAGATAGATAAATAACTCATGGTCAAGTCAGTATTAGAAACCTAAATAAGCACTGACCTGGGCCTCAATGAGTTCTCAGTCTAATAAGAGAAGTTGTCTAATGAGGTCATCCAGAGTTCAACTAAGAATGTTGATGGAAGCCAGATTCGCTATATAGGATTTGGCTTTTCCTTTGCTCAAAGCCCTCAAATGTTCAGTGTTCTTCTACTCTGAAGGCCTACTCTTGGAAATGAATCCATTATAACCTACTGTCATCTCTAAACTGAGCCTGTGTACGTGCTAGTCCCTGTGCGTGGACGCCCCTGCTCTACCTTTCTCCTTGCCTCAGTGCCCTTCCAAGCTGAATTAAATGCTTCTCTAAGGTCCCTAGAATACTCTGAATGTGCTTATATCATGGCCCTTATCACAGACTTGTTGAAATAATTTTTGTTCTAGTCTCCCTTCCCCCAGTTGCAGCCTATCTGAACTGTAAGGCAAGGGGGTAAATTCGAGATTTTTAAATCCTCTTTGGTAAGCACATTATTATGATGAGCCTGTTTCTTAAAAAATTCTTTTGTTTTGGCTTTATTTTCAGACATGCCTTTTGTTCTCCCCTCCTGCCTCTCTGGTCATCCTTTTTCTGTTTCCATTTGTAGACACTGGGCTTTGTTCCCTTTCATTTATACTCTCTCGGCAATATCTTCCACCTGCTTTGTTTCAACCATTACCATCTGCCAAAGAATCAAGTCCAGGCTTTTTGTGTCAGTTGCCCCCCAGACATAGTCATTTGGATAACTCACAACTACCTCAACCTTAACATGTTGAAAACTTAACTATTAAACCTCCTCTTATTCTGTCCTGGAATTATTTTGCCTCCCAGATCCCATGTCAGTAAAGAGCACAGTCGCTTAGCTCCTCACACTCATGTCTAATCCTATCAAGCATTGTCATGTTTACCTCCCCTACATACCTAAAATTCTTCATTCCTTCTCTCTTCATCACCAGCTCACTAGTCCATGCCACTATCCTCTGTCTCTCCAAGACTAAAATAGCCTTTTAATTAGTGATTCTGTACTCACTCTTGCTTCTCTGCAACTCATTTCATTCCACACAAAAGCCAGGGAAAACCTTTTAAACTGTAAATAAGATCAGGCAACTCCCATGCTTAATTTTCTTACCATTGCCATGAGGATATAATAAAAGTTACTTAACATTTTAAATCTGAATTTCAGGGAGACCCCTTAGGTAGCCCTGTTCTCAGTTACCATCTTGATACCAATATTACATAACAACTCATCAACAGCATACAATTGTAACTGAAAAGCTATTGTATATAGATACTTTTTTGAAAATGGTTATGGGAAATAGAATAAAACTTACCTCCACATCAGTTGACAATAAGTTATAAAAATCCTTAAATTGCCCAATTTTCCCCCACCAAAACTGTACTTCCTGTGGACCATGCCATCTCTTAACTCCCCTCCCTCCAAGCAATAACCTTTCCTCAGCCCCTTCAGGCTATTTATTCTGCTCGTATCCATACACTCCCACTTCCAAATCTTATCTAGGAGCGTAGCATGCCTCCTGAGCAATGTAAAAGCTAACAAAAAGCTCAAACCCATGACATCGTGTGGGCACTCAAGCACAGTTCTAGAAGCACTTTATTTCACACTGCCACACGTGGCCTGCACAGCCCTGTTTGATAAGCCTGTGGTGTCTCATCTTTTGCCACTGGATACTTTGACCCTTGCTCACAATGCCCACTTATTTCTCACTTTGGTACTTTTATACATATTGTTCCCTTTACACAAAATGTTATTTCCCATATTCTTTGTACTACTAACATGTTCAATTTTGTTCTGTTATAGCTTTATTCGAAGGCACGTGAGAGCAGGGACTACATCTGTCATGTTTGGAAGTACCTCTCCAATGCTTAACACAGTGTCTAGCGTATGGTTGCCATTCAAAGAAATGTACTGAATAAATACATGCATGAATGAGAGAGGGAATTAAGGAAAGAAAGGAATGAAACATAAAATGCAAGCTTTCAAATAACTATGTGTTTGAAGTGTTTGAATTTTAAGTCTTACCTTTGCCTTTCTTAAAGAATATGCAGATAACAATGAGAAAGTGTGGGTTTAATTTGAATATGGTATGTGTCTATGTATTTCTTCTTTTTTTTTTTGAGAAGAGAGGTTACTTGCTTATTTCACTTGTGAAGCTAATAGAACAACATCAGTAAAAATTAGAATGTATTTTCAATTTATGATTTCCAGTCTATATTCTTATTTTGGAAAGCTGTACTCGTCCGGTTAAAAAACTAATCACAACTAATGATTAGCACAACCACTAGTTGTACTAATCAGGTTTTTATTTTTAACTGGATTAATACAATGCACAAATACACACAAATATATATGAAATTCTCTATTTTACATACTAATTGTAGGTGTCATATGTGATCATGAGTAAAGAGTGTGAATATCAACATCTGTGGTATTTTCTCTAGCACTATCATAATCCTCTGTGATATGCAACTTCTTGGACTTTAGCTATTTGTTTTTTGGGGGAAATCTTTCATACTAGTCAATTTAAATGTATGTAGAAGAGACCAAAAGAACTTCTGTAGCTCCCAAGAAAATTAAAAAATATTCATGCACAGAGAGCCATGTATTTATGCCACTGTTTAGAAATCCTGATGAAAATGGGCTTTACTCACACTTCTAAGCAACTGCATTTTATCTGTGATTGCAATCTCTGTCTTCAGTCTTCAAAAGAATTTTGATGTGATGAGTGTCTGTGTATAAGTGTAAAAATGGAAGCATAGAAAAATGGTCCTAGAATGGCAAATAACTCTTATCGACTGGGGCGTTTACTGGCCCATTCATTGGTCCAGATGAAGACAAATCTACTTTGAAAACCGAACTTGAAAGTTTCTGTCAAATTTCTAACTGTCAATAGAAAAAAGGCCACCTGAAAGGGGTATAGCCACTTTAAAGTCTACCTTAAACTGGCACAATGCTATATCAACGTATTTTCTCATTTCACTCACCTAATATCCATTTATCCATCCATCCATTTATTTAATTATCTGCTCTTTCAGTAGATATTTCCTGTGGACCTACTCTATTTCAAATAGTGTACAAGTTATTTGGATATTACAACAAATAAAGTGGGTATATTATCTGGCCTCATATTCCCTAGTGCTTAAATCTATTGGAGAAAACATAAACTCTGTAAACAAACTGTTGCACAAATCTTAAGGAATTGAAATAGTAGCAAGTGATATAATGTATAATTACAGAACACTATTAAAATGCATGATGGGAAGTGGAATACAATCTAGTATTATGCAAATTCAGATAGCCTTTCCCTGGGCAGTATTTTGTATCAAACCTGTAACCAGGTAGGAGCTGGCATGGGGGGTGGCATAGAAGTGGGTGTGGAGCAAAATGTTCCAGATAGATGTAATAGCACAGAAAAGACCTCTGAGGCAAGAAAAAACATGGTGTCATTATCATTTCCTTGCCCATTCAAGCTTCTAGAGATGGCACCCATACCTTAACTGTGGATTCGCTTTTATTTTCCAAGCCAACAATGTTGTATTTCTCTGTGCCTTTCTTCTATAGCCACATCTTTCTCAAATTCTCCTATTCTGCTTTTAAAGATGCTTGTAATTACATTAGGTTCACAGGAATAAACTAGGAAAATTTTTTCTAATTTATTATCAGTTGATTAGCAACATAACATCCATCTGCAACACTTTGCCATGTAAACTGACATATTTACAGGTTCTGGGGATTAGAATATGGATGTCTTTGGAAGCCATTATTAAAATAAGCATGAACAATCTATAGGATAGAGAATCAGCTGCAGTTACTGATTGATTAAATGTGGTAAAAGAGGAAAGTATCAAGGAAGACTCTTAAATCTCTGGCTTAAACACATGAACACATAATGCTTCTGTTTATTGAGATAGAAAAAAAAGGAGAAAGAATAAGTTTAGAAATGAAGTTGAGATTATGAGGTCAGGTTTGGGCATGTAAAAGGGAGAAAGCCAGCCAAGTGGAGACGTTCAGTAGGCAATTGGGCATATGAGTGTGGAGCTCGGACTAGATATTTGAGTCAAAGATACACCATAATTGGTGCATAAAAGACAATTGACACAATAGAGATCACCTGCAGAGAGGATATTAGAAAACAGAATATAGGACTCAGAGTAGCCAGTATTCCTAACCTAAGAAAGTCTGTTTATGGGGGTCAAGTGCGGTGGCTCATTCCTGTAATCCCAGCACTTTGGGATGCAGAGGCAGGCAGATTACCTGGGGTCAGGAGTTTGAGACCAGCCTGGACAACACGGTAAAACCCCATCTTTACTAAAAATATAAAAAAAATAGCTGGGTGCAGTGGTGGGCACTTGTAATCCCAGCTACTCAGGAGGCTGAAGCAGGAGAACGTTTTGAACCCGGGAGGCAAATGTTGCAGTGAGCTGAGATTGCACGATGACTCTCCTGCCTGGGCGACTAGAGTGAGACTCTGTTTCAACAAAAAATAAATAAAAAGGCTGTTAATGAACCATTAAGATTCATTTGGCTTTCTACTTCCTTGAACTCAGGTAGGATTCAGGTAAAACCATTAAAAAAAAAAAAAAAGATTATTTATCTTGATCTTAACCACTTCCAGGGAATGGAAGCTCCATCAGAACTGATACAAACTAGTCCTAACATACATTATATTAATAACATTTCTAGAAGGGGGACACCTTCCTTTTGTAAGAAAAATAACATTAAAAAATGATGATGAAAACCAGGGGATCATGAAGCAGGAACTTACGACTGCTTTCAAAGGACTGTTATTATCATCTTTTCCAGACAAGCAAGGACTAAAGGAATTTCTTATCACTAGCCTAGCCTTATGAGAGATATTTAAGGGATTCCTAAACATGGAAAGAAAAAAGCAATACCAGCGGATGTGGTGGCTCACGTCTGTAATCCCAACACTTTGGAAAGCCAACGTGAGCGGACAGCTTGAGAACAAGAGTTTGAGACCAATCTGGGCAACGTGGCAAAACCCTATCTCTACAGAAAATACAAAAAAAAAAATTAGCTGGGCATGGTGGTGTGCACCTGTAGTCCCAGCTACTTGGGAGGCTAAGGTGGGAGGATCAATTGAGCCAGAAAGGTCAAGGCTGCAGTAACCTATGATCATGCCACTGTACTCCAGCCTGGGTGTCAGAGTGAGACCCTCTCTCAAAATAGAAAAAAAAAAAGAGTGATACCTTGTACCACAGAAACACACTTAAGTACATAGCCCACAGACCCTATAAAGCAATCATAGAACAGAAACTGCAAAGCAACCAGCTAACGACTTCACAATATGATTAAAATCTTACATATCAATATTAACCTTGAATGTAAATGATCTAAACAACCCGCGTAAAAGACTCAGAATGGCAAGTTGCATACAAAAACAAGACCCATTTGTTTTGTGTCTTCAAGAGACCCATCTCACATGTAATGACACACATAGGCTCAAAGTAAAGGGTTCAAAAAGATCTACCTTGCAAAAGGTAAATATAAAACAGCAGAAGTTACTATTCTTATATCAGATAAAACAAACTTGAAGCAAATAACAATAAAAAAGAAAAAGACAGAGAAGGATAACATAATGTTAAAGGATTCAATTCAACAAGAAAATTAACTATCCTAAATATATATGCATCCAATACTGGAGAACCCAGATTCATAAAACAAGTACTTCTAGACCTCACATGGCCACAAAATAACAGAGGGGGACCCACTGATAGTATTACAGTGATTATCAAAGTACAAAATTAACAAGGGAATTCTGGATTTAAACTAATCACTTGACAAATTGGACCTAATACTCAGATACAGAATATTCCATCTGCAGAATACATCCATCAACCACACAATATAAATTCTTTTTATCTGGACATGGAACATAAACCAAGATCTGCTACATTATTGCCCATGAAGTGAATCTTGATAAATTAAAAAAAAAAAAACCTCAAAATCATCCCAACCATACTCTTGGGTCACAGTGGAATACAAATATAAACCAATACCAAGAAGATCTTTCAAAACCACACAATTTCATGGAAATCAAACAACTTGCTCCTGAATGAATTCTGGGTAAACAACAAAATTAAGGAAGAAATCAAAAAATTACTTGAAATAAATGAAAACAGATATACACATACAAAAATTTATGGGATGCAGCAAAAGCAATGTTAAGAGGAAGGTTTATAGTGCTAAATACCTACCTCAAAAAACAAAAAGATCTCAAATTAATGACCTAACATCACACCTAGAAAAACTTAAAAAAAAAAACCACAAGAATTAAACCCCAATATAGGAAGAGAAAAGAATTAAGTAAAACTGGAGCAGAACAGAAGGAAATATTGAGACCCCAGAATGCATACAAAGAATCAGTAAAGCCAAAAGCTGGTTATTTAAAAGGATAAGCAACATTGATAGACCATTAGCCAAACTTCCATTTGACTCAGCATTGCTATTCCTGGATATGAATCCAAAAGAAAACAAACTGTTTTGCCAAAAAGACACATGCACTCACATGTTTATCACAGCACTATTTACAATAGTGAAGTCATGAAATCAACCTATGAGCCAATCAGCAGTGGACTGGATAAGGAAAATGTGGTACATATACAATACTGCACAGACATAAAAAAGAATGAAATCATGTCCTTTGTGGCAAGGTGGAGCTGGAGGTCATTATACTAAGTGAATTAACGCAGGACCAGGATATCAAATACCACATGTGCTCACTTGTAAGTGGTAGCTAAACAATGAGTACATACAGATATAAAGATGACAACAGACACTGGGGAATACTAGAGGGAAGAAGTAGCGAGAGGTCAAAGGTTGAAAAACTACTGAGTACTATATTCAGTACCTGGATGACAGAATCATTCATACCACAAACCTCAGCATCATGCAATATACCCAGTTAATAAACCTGCTCATGTATCCCTTAAATGTAAAGTAAAAATTGATTGAAAAAAAAAAAACCTGGAAGGAATGTCTGTACAAACTAGATGAATTGAGTACAGTATCTCTCACTTTATTTTCTACAGCATCTTATCTTCAAATCTTAGCAACATCATCCTTGCATATTTCAAGAGATAGTGTCCCAGACCAATAGCATTAGCAATCACCTGTTAGAAATGCAAATTTTCAGGCCTCACACCAGGTCTATGGAATCAGAAACTATGAGGATGAGACTTGGACATCTGTATTTCAACAAGCCATTCAGATTAATTGTATGCACACTAAAGTTTGAGAACTGTTGGTTTAAAGCATAATATCTATTTTATTCACATGTGAAGAACCTTGGTTTCCATACCCATTCACATGAGCAATTTATTGGTACACAGTTTCATTTGTTAATCCTGATGCATCTCTTGTCTAGGTCCTTATAAACATGAATTTCTCTATAAGCTCCCACTCTTTTTTATTCCCTTTAGGAAATTTGTTACTCTTTCAAGACTTGTGAAGAGTGAAGATAAAGGTCTTCTGCTGTGGATCATATTCTGAGCACTATTGTTGCGTTTATACTAAATCACAGTACTATATACAGTATCGATGCTTCCAAATTGGTTGCTTTTATTCCCAGGGCTCAGGGCCAGGAATCCTTCTGCACTGCGTTTTGTCATGTATCTCTTTAAAAACTTTCCTGGTGGCTGATCCCTGCCTCTCACCTGTATTTCGTTTATACTTTTTCCTTGCATGCTGTTCACCTTTCTCTGTTCTCTGACTTCTCTGTCGGGTTCTATAGTAGTTTTCTTGATACGCATTTACAAACCTTTGCCCTTATGTTTAGTTTATATAAGATGGTGCTTATGTATAGGAAAAAAGGACACATATTGCATAAATAATAGGAAGGGGGATGTTAATCTTATATTTACAAAATTTCTAACATACTGTTTTCAAGAGAATAGGATGTAGAGTCATAATGGCAGCGCTCATATTCTGTCTTCATTCTTGCTTCATGAGACTTCTTTAAGCAAGCTTTTTTAAACATTCTGAGTCTCAGTTTTTGTATCTTTTACAATAACAGAGTGCCCTCAGATAGTTTCTGGAAATGTTAAAAAAAAAGATATCGAACATAAAGTGCTTAGCACAGTACCTGCTGCATGGTAAACACTAAATAATTATTAGCTGTTTTTATAAAGAAGAGAAAGAACTTTTTGGTTTATAAGCCCATTTGATACGCCCTAAAGACATTCTCCTTTACTACCTAACAGCTCTTCACTGTAGACTGAAATTAAGTTGATGATGACATAGTAATTTCCAAACTTTGTTTTGTTCTCTAATATGGTATTATAGCTAATAATTTTAAAAACTACCTTAACCTTGGTGAGTGCCTAATACCGATTAACTCAATTTTATTGTAGGAATATTTTTAAATTCAATATATTTAAAATCCATGGAACCCATTTAACTACGTTATAGTCATTCACTGTTATTAACGTTGAGTGTTAGTACTCGAAGCTAGATACCTTTTTCCATCCAATATCTTTTCTGTTTCTCAAAGCATTTTGAATTTGTTTTGATTCTTGGCTAGACTACAAAAACTGTCTTAGTTTTTCTTAGGAATTTGACTGACTAATGGTTCAATAAAAAATTTAGGGAAGAATTTTTAAATTAGCAAAAATGACTAATTTCAATATTGAAATGAATAGTTGGCATTGTAATCAGTTAAATGACATCAAAGGGTTTAAACTAAAGTGCTTTACATTTGTAATTAGCATGACAACTCACTATATTTATATTTATTCCACATAGGAGGTTAAGATGTATTATTTATGAATTTGATGCCTTTTTCTGCATGGAATATTAAAACTAGACACATATAGAGATATAAATGAAAAAGCTGATTCATATCTAACAATAATAGAAAAACCTGGTGGCAAAAACATTTCATATTTAAAGGGTAGAAATTGTGATGGACTGATTTATTTACATTATTTCACAATAAAGGGTAGAAATTGTGATGGACTGATTTATTTACATTATTTCACAAACTTTAAAGTTGAATAGTTTTGTCAGACTCTTATGAGACAAAGATGAGTACATTCTCCTGAAAAAGCAATTCAGTGCAAGAGTTGAAACTTGTACTTTTAGTCTTTAGCTGGAAGCTAAATTGAAGGACGAGTCTCATAAAAGTTATTCAGAAATGCCGCAGTGAACCCTTTGTTAATTAGGTGTGTATTAGAAGGTTTGAAGATTAAATGTGGTAACACATTTGGGCACATTATCTTCAAATAGTGACAAAGTAATAAAAAATGCACTTGTAAGAAAGTGTCTATTGATTATATCTACATAAAATCTCAGCGACACCACACTATATGTATTAGAAGATGGAATCCCCTCTTCTTTTGACGATCATATTTTTTAGCTCAATGAGATGGCATACTGTCTCCATGCAGCTATCCTTCAACACAGACCACTCATCACTATGAAGGTCAGCAAGTGGTGAAAAAGAGAAAGCAAAAAACCATAAGCTGTAAGTCTCTGCCTAATTCATTTCTCTGCCTAATCATTTTATCTCTGCCTAATTCATTTGTCACCTAACACTAGGATTAGTGTGGTGGAGAAAGAGAGCTTACTTAAATAACAGTACTTTGTTTTAAACAAATACCACATTTTCTCAGAGGGTGAAGGGTAGAATGAGTGGGTGGAGATATTTCATTTCAGAAATGTTAAAATGCAAAAAAAATTGTGAGTATAGGAATAAAAAATGTAGGAGTATACTTCTGGTAAACTATTTATATAATGTTTTGGTCCTTAAACTATTACCTTAGAATCAAATTCACAGTTCTGATTAATGTACTTCACTTTTCTCCCACCCTCGCCATCTACACCAACAGCAAATCAGTCAAATTATCTGCAATACATATTCAATAATTTTCCCTTGGATATTTCAAAGGCTCTGAACTGATCCATTGCTTACATCCTCATTTCCTGGAATCCATTCTTCACACAGTAGGAAGAGTTAACATGAGTATGATAATATCAGAGCCCCAGAAACATTCAGGAAAAAATCCAAAGTACTTTTGTAGCCTAACCTGTAAGTTTTCCTTCCACTCCACGTTTTACCACCACTACTGCTTGGCTTTGATCTCCCTTCTGACAATTCTTCTTTCACTAACTACACCACCAGAAGGGCCCATTTACGTCTTCAAACACCTAAACATACTTCAGCTATGAGGCTTTGCACCGCTTTTTCATCTGCTTAAGAGCATTCTCCCCAGACATTCGCATGGCTCACCTCTCATTTTACTCAGATCTATGCTCAAATCTGACCTCTCTGGATTAGACTTCTCTGATGGTTGATTTTAGGTGTCATCCTGAATGGAATAAAAAAATACATACTTTGAAAAATGGCAAAATATCATTTTGGGATATGTTTGTGAGGGTGTTTCCAGAGGAGATTAACACGTAAATCTGAATAGATTGAGTAGGGAAGATCCTGTCTCAATGTGATCCAATCTGCTAGGCGCCTGGAAAGAATAAAAATAGACGAAAGACGAATTGGCCTCTCTCTCTCTCTCTCTCTCTCTCTCCTGAAGGTGGAACATATTCTTCTCCTCCTGTCCTTGGACATCAGATTCTTTGACCTTGGGACTTCAAGAGCTATACCTCTCCACCTCCTCACCTCACTACCAGACCCCATTTTCAGGCCTTCTGCCTCGAACTGAGATTATATCATTGACTTTCTTGGTTCTGAAGTGTTTAGATTTGAACTGAGCCTTGCTACTGGCATCCAGGGGTCTCCACCTTGTAGATAGCCTGACCTGGGACTTCTCAGACTCCATAATTTCATGAGCCAATGCCCATAATAAATCCTCTATCTATCTATCTGTCTGTCTCTCTGTCCACATCTGTCTATCTCTATACATCTGTCTCCATGTTTGCCTATCCTTTCCATTGGTTCTGTCTCTGTGGAGAACCCTAAAACCTCTTCCCTAGTCATCTTTTTTAAAATAGTACTCCTCTGTTATTTTCCATACTTTTAATCTGCTCTATTTTTCTTCATAATACTTTTCTCTAGTTTGCTTACTTTTTTTTTTTCACTTGATTTTTGACTGTTTCCTCCCACTACAATGGAATCTCCATGAAAATAAAACAGGAGACTCTATTTTATTCACCATTAGGTCCTGGACTTATTTCAGTGCCTGGTACATGGTAGGTACTGGAGGAGCACAGGATATACTACTTCAAAATATAGCTCCCTAGTATAATGAATATTTTAAATTAAAGGCCTTTAGAGATCAGCAGATGCTAGGAGAGACTTTTGACTTATCTTCTACATAAAGACTGGACAGACCACCAAAGAGAGGAACAATTGTCCTCCCCACCGCTTGCCACCACTGTTTTTTAATCTTCTACCTCTCCCAAAGCACAGGCTGAGGTTCCCTTATCTGCCTAAAGTCTGGTCACACCAAACTCAGTCCTTCCCTGAGTTTTCATTATCGAAATCCATATCACAGGAAGAAAGACTAAAATCTATCTAAAACCTAGGCAGACTTTTGTCACAAAACATTGTCTACTCTAAGGATCCAATAGTCTAGACCATTTTACGTTATTCAAGTCCATGAGTTCTCTCTAGAGGTAATTTATTGCTCCTTTTCAGAATTTCTCTTCTCCTCTCTCCTATTTTGCCAGGATCCAAGTCCTCATTCTTTCTGTAACCTTAAGATGGTATGTAAGCTTCTGCACTCCATTGAGTGAGTTGGGTCTTCATTGTGAAGGCTCCCATGTCACATAAACTATGATCCAATAAACTTGTATGCCTTTTTCTCCAATTAATCTGCCTTTTTAGAATTGATTTTTCAGCAAATTTTCTGAAGGTGAAGGGGATGTTTTTCACCCATACAGTACTGGTAAAATAAAATGTTTGTTGAAAAGAAATGCTGAATGATGGTCTATAGAATTAAATATGTGTTAAAAATACTAGATGCTATTATAATAAAATAAGTTTAAAATAATTTATTTTTATTACATTATGACTAATTCCTTTTTAAAATAATAATAGAGAATACTTATATCTTTCTTTCTCCCTTACTATCCTGATTAATACAGCCAAACATTTATCAAAAATGATGTAAAAATAAGCTTGTCACTTTTGACCCTATTAATTTACATGAAATCTACAAGTCTCCAAAGTATATTTGAAAATAAACCTTGTCTTCACTTTGTTTCAAATGTTTTTAAATTTTTTATTTTTTCTTTATAATTATAGGTATTTCAGTTGTGAAAAACCAGACTGGTTGCTGGATTAAATAGATTGTGATTCTTCTGTTGAATCCTAAATCCTTTTATTTTCCCATTTTTCTTGACTATACTAATCAAACTTGAACTCCTTTGGGTTGATTAAAATCCTCTGAAACATGGAACTGAAGGAAAACAAAAAGAGACACTGTTTAAGTAGGCTATTGATACTTTGATCAGTTTAAAGGAAATCAAATGAAGGAACTGACATTCTCTTACTCATTTAATGGTGGTGTAATTGGATAACTTCCCCAGAGAGCAATTTGTCAATATGTATAAAAATCCTTAATTGCATGCTTGTTACAAAAATTCCAGGTAAGTAATTGGATGAGTAAAGCAAAGATTTGTACTTAAGTATTTCCATTTTAAAATGTCCTATAATAGTGAAATGTGAAAAACAACACATGAGGGGACTAAGCAAGTAGCAGTGCAGGCATAAAAGGAGATATTACACAATCATTAACATTTGGCGATGGTTACATTAATATGAAAATGACATTTCATATAATGTTGGGAGAAAAGTATGCAAAACTGAGTATAGACTATGACGCAGTTGTAAATATATCAATATTTAGATCATTAAATAAAATTATTTCTGTTTTGTAAAGAAAGGCATCAAAGTATTAACTGACATCAATATGCAGAACTACTTTTTTTTTTAATTTGCCTAATTCAGGCAGTTTAATAATCTCTAGTCTCATGATAATTTTTAGGTATAAACACATTAAGGGTGAGGAGTGATATCATCTAGCCTGACTCAGAAATAAAATGTGGAAATAAATCAACTCTATCTTGGATCTCTTTTCATCTGTTTTTAAGCATCTCCTCTAGCTTTCTGTTTTTCTTTCCTTTCCATTCTGCCAATCAGTCCTCACAGCAAGAAACCTACATTTCTATATTCTTCCACATTCTTCTAAAGTTTCTTATTAAATAGATACTGTCTTAGAATCATGGTGGGATTGTTCTCTTATATTTTATTCATTCTAAAATTACTTTTCTGGGAAATGCAGACTTCTGAAGAATGATTCCTTTAGGAAGTATTTTTGAGTAATTAATTTTGGACAGCTTAGTAAGAACTGTTTTGTTGTCTGGTTGCTGGTAAAGAGAAGTCGTTCTTTTCCAAGTAGTAATTTACATGTAAATAGCAATCACCAAATAGCGACAAGAGTATAGCAATAATCATGCAGCTGTTTGCATATCATTCGCTTCTTAGGGACCCCCAAGGAGAAACATAAATGAATAACCATGGACAAACTGATCTATTTTGTTTGGCTGTAGTAATACGTGTTTCTAGCTTAAACTGTTTCCAGCTGAGAATAGAGCAATACTGTGTTTATACTACTGGACAGTTCCAAACCAAGCCAAATAAAAGTTTAGAATACATCTTCAGTGGCTGTTCTGTGCCTCTTGTTTTTCACAAGAAGCATATGTAAGTGTTCCTTGGTGAGTGACATCCAAAGAATGTCTGGAATTTTCTATTTTGAACCAGTCTTTTAAAAAGGAGACTAAAAGCTAACACTCAGACATAGTTAATGTAGAAAATGTACATGGCTTATGAAATAGAAATGTTAAATGCCAGATACAGGTTTTCAACTTTTTTCTAGGTAACCATGTAATTTGAAAAATACAAAGAACGTTACGTGAATAATGCTTTTTAGTTACTAAAAGCTATTTCCTTGCCCATTTTACAATTCTAAAAGAGAAATTATTAACAATTATACATAAAAAAACTAAAAACAAGATAGGTATTCTTGAAAAGAGAAAACATATTCTACACATTAAAATGGCTTATTGTACTCCCAAGCCTTTGATTATGGTCAATTCTGTCAACCTTTATTTAGTCAGGTAATTGTGTAAACCATAAAATATGACACTAATATAAAATCTGTTTTCAAAATGAAAAAGATATATTAGTTAAAATCCAACGTAATTACAAATCCTCATTAACTCAGCACAGCTGAAGACAACAGATAAGTCTACAATTCTGCCTGGCTTCAAATCAATTACTTTTTAGTGAATAGTTTGTGAGCAGTAATTTATTATTGACTCCAAGAGTCATTTGCATTTTATATCAATGTCATTTTCTTATTTTTATGACCAAATAATAAGAAACAGGTATGGTTAAAAGAAAGTATAGTGTAATGAGCAGTACTGCCTTTCACATCTTTTTTTTTTTTTTTTTTTTGGTATTGATCACAAGAACTTCAGAATCACAGTGGAGGTTAGCAAATTTCATTCTGCTGTCATGAGCAACTGCCTGGTCCAAAGGTAGTAAGGGAATCTCCAATACTCTAACAGTGTACACTAAGAAATATTATTTAAAAAGAAAATTTAAAGTAGTTATCATAAAAACACCTGATATACTCAAAAGTAATATAAATTTACTTTAAAATAAACACATATTTATCTCATACCATAGTTTTGACATATTAGATATTATCTTCAATTCTGACAAATCTCTGTAAATTATGTGCTATTGTGCACATTACACAGAAGAGAAAAAAAACTGTGAGATTCAAAATGTTAGAGAAATTTTCCCAGTTTGTACTGAATTAACTATAGGAGTCTGTTACACAGGCCAAATCACAGAGCAAGTCAATTTCTCTTATTTAATCTAATAAAACACACAGCCCAAGATACATTAAGCATTAATGCTGTAGTGGAGAAGCACTCTTTTCAACTGACTTATTCATTCATTTATCCAAGTGAATGTTATCTACTTATTGAATAACTAATAGATGTTGTATGAAGTAAAGTATGTATGCAATATAACAGTGTGTTGAAATAGAATGCCATTCTTTACCAAAAAAACAAACAAAACAAACAAACAACAAAAAAATCCCCTACAAAAAAGTTAGTGTACTGACTTTGCAATAACAATTTTAGACTTTCAGTTTCTCTTAAGTCTTGTTGTTTCAACCTAGTAATCATAATGGCAGCTATTATGCCTGACTCAAGGAGATTTTCAGGTGGTAAAGATGATTTTCACTAGAGGGAGATCCTGGAAGTGACCCCGCAGCAAGTGGATTAACATTGTTGAGCATATGCTATGTGGTAGACATTTCGTATGTATTATTTCATAGAATCCTCCCAGAAATACTATTTTGCAACAGATATTATCAGGCCAGGAAACTTCATAGATTTTGTGTTCTGATATGTTTCTCTCACAGCAGAGTTCTATAACATAAATAAGACACTAGAATAATAGCAAATGGCAGTTGGAAAGAGCATTATTTATTTCCAATATTTTGCAAGACAGGGATTGAAAGTTCAGGGAAGTGGCTCACTCAATATCACAAAGCAGAACGGTGCTCAAGATGGATTAAGAAATACTAGAACCCAGGTCCTGAACTTACTCACAAATGATTTTGAGTGATAGTACACAGAGTGATTTTAATAGACATACAACATTTTTGCCAAAAATATACTTTCTTTTCAGAAGATAGTAGGTCCTTTTGCCAGAAGAAAACAAGCATATGCTTATTTCAGTATTTGCTTTTTTATTTTATTTTATTTTATTTTAACTGAATACAAGTGTAACCAAGCAAGCAAGCAGTGCTGACCATGTGACTTTGACAGACACATTTACTGGCTGGAAAGAAATCCGGGAAGCTGAGAATTTCTTCACCTGCTACCTGTGATGTGCTTTCAAGACAGGCAATTCAATTTGCCCTATTATCCCAAAGAGCTTCTTGGAAGCTTTATGCAGTATTTCATTCACTTTGCTATGTGTCAAAGCTTTCTGTTTAGAGTAAGTTAAAATCTTTTATTTTATTTTTTTAATCAACTATTCAAATTTGTAAGAAGAAATGCGAAAAATGTACATGTAAAATAATATGAGACTTGCCTTCCAAAGATGATTAGTCAAGAATAATAGAGGGGAAAAAAAGATATTACATTATCATTATACAGAGTCAAAAAAATTATAATAGGCAATTATATTTCTTCCTATTTGTCTCTCAGAAGCTGTTTTTTATACCTAGAAAAAAAAAAAGATAAGAAAACACACTAGGTTTATCCTCTCTCTTTTCAGGTAATGAAGTTCCTTAAAGATTCTTTTTTCTAATTCTCTCTGGTAATCAAGCCAGTAATCAGTGATACTTGAATATACTATATTAGTACTCTTCTAAGTCCAATTTATAATTATCAATTTTTTATTAGGATATTTTCCATGCTCTACAGGTTGTTTTACAAGTGAAAATTACATAACAAAAATATGAAGGTGACTTCTTTTTGCTTAACTGGTTCATTAATACATTTAGTTTTGCTCTCAGCAAGGTAAAATGTATTTTATCTTTTACATACAACTGTGGTTTGTTGAGTGAATTATGAATGAATTCTACTGACCCAGCAGTCAGGCGGACTAATGCCCTTTCCTCTGCTTGCTAGTACTGATGGTCTCATACGTGACTTTTTGATAGAAGAACAATCTGTGCCTAGAGAGCCCAAACTTGGGCCAAATGTCAAGACAGTTTATTGCTATTCTGGCTGAGGGACCATCTTAGAGTACTAGCAGAATGAAAGGGCAGGCAGAGGTTGTTCTTTTTCTAAAGCAGTAATGGCTTCAGACAGATCCATCCTACATATTCTCTTCCTCACCTCTCTTGTGGTCATTGGCCTGAATTTTTTATGTGAATGGCTTGAGGTAATACATGAATGTAGAACCAGATTCTTGTTTTCATGCATACTTCACTGGGCCATATATTAATAACTTTTGTAGCTTCTGAGTTTCAAAACCCAAAATATAATACTTTTTAAACAATGTCTAATTTTTCATTTAAATTATTATTTCCAATCGGGCATAAAGAAAAAAATAATAGAACAATCTCTCAAATTCTACTAACATGTTATGACTTAAAAATTACATCATAATTAAAAAATAGGTCTTTTACCAAAACATTTCTGGTATAAACTGAGCATATGGTCTCATCTTACAGTGCTCATATTGGGGAACTTTAGGAAAGACAGAGGTATCCTATTTTTCCAAACCCAGCCTCTCTGTTACATTTACATTCTGCTGGCATCTTCATGTGTGAAATATGCCATATCAATCCAGCAAACAACATGCTTCAAATATATACTCAACTTCTTTCTATAAGACAGTTCTCTCTCAAGATTTTGAATTGTTTTTTTGTTATTAAGTTTTGTTTTGTTTGTGTGTATGTGTGTTTACAGATGCCCTTGCGTGAATAGTAGTCACTCAATAAATATTTTCTGACATTGATCAAAATGAGCTAAATACAAATAATATCTTACTCTTTAGTCTTAATAGTTGGTGGGAAGAAAAAGACAACTTGCAGTCACCACACAGGAGAAGCATAGTAGGAACTAAAGCTGTTTTGCTAATAAACTAACCTGAATCTCTAGACTGAAATTCTCAAGATGCAACCAGGTTTATGTCCCATTAATTGGAGTCTTTTTTTTTTTTTTTTTTTTACTCTAAACCTACAGCAGTGTAGAAAATTGATTTAGTCCTTCTCTGAGGTTTGGCCATGGGATAGGAGGCAGTCCTAGAGAAACTGACTGGTAGTGAAGGCTGATGGTGTCAGTGCAATCCAGTAATGGAGACACCCGTGGAGCTTCCACAGTCAGTCAGGATGGTGGCTGGAGTGGCATGGGACAAAAGGTGGGCAGTCCTTATCCGTCTTTGTAAAATCGTGATACCATTAATATCAACTTCATAAAAACATCTGGGAGTATTAAATGAATTAATTTATAAAGCACTAAGCATAGTGACTAGTACACAGCAAGTGTTCATTATTTATTTGTTGAATGAATGAAGGAGATGACATGTAAAATGAGTCTTACAGAATCAGCAAGAGTTGTTAAATGGGGAAAAGAATAGCTCTCTAAATATTCGAAAAAGAGCAATTTTCAAGGACTGAAAAGTTCTGAGCAGAAGAAAAAAAGCTTCTGTAGAAAAGACCTTCGATAAAATGCAACACCCTTCATGCCAAAAACTCTCAATAAACGAGGTATTGATGGAATATATCTCAGAATAATCAGAGCTATTTATGACAAACCCACAGCTAATATTATACCGAATGGGCAAAAGCTAGAAGCATTTTCTTTGAAAACTGGCACAAGACAAGGATGCCCTCTCTCATCAATCCTATTCAAGATAGTTTTGGAAGTACTGGCAAGGGCAATTAGGCAAAAGAAACAAATAAAAGGTATTTGAATAGGAAGAGAGGAAGTCAGGTTGTTGCTATTTGCAGATGACATTATTGTATATTTAGAAAATCCCATCTTCTCAGCCCAAAATATCCTGAAGCTGATAAGTAACTTCAGCAAATTCTCAGGATACAAAATCATGTGCAAACATCACAAGCATTCCTACACACCAATAACAGACAATGGAGAGCCAAATCATGAGTGAACTCCCATTCACAATTGCTACAAAAAGAATAAAAATACCTAGGAATACAACTTACAAGGGATGTAAAGGACCTCTTAAGGAGAACTATAAACCACTGCTCAAGGAAATAAGAGAGGACACAAACAAATGGAAAAACGTTCCATGCTCATGGATAGGAAGAATCAACATTGTGAAAATGGCCATACTGCCCAAAGTAATTTATAGATTCAATGCTATCCCCATTAAGCTACTACTGATTTTCTTGACAGAATTGGAAAAAAACTACTTTAAATTTCATACGGAACCCAAAAAGAGCCCACATAGCCAAGACATCCTAAGTAAAAGAACAATGCTGGAGGCATCACACTACCTGACTTCAAACCATACTACAAGGCTACAGTAACAACAACAGCATAGTGCTAGTACCAAAACAAAGATATAGACCAATGGAACAGAAGAGAGGCCTCAGAAATAATGTCACACATCTATAACCATCCGATCATTGACAAACCTGACAAAAACAAGCAATGGGGAAAGGATTCCCTGTGTAACAAATGGTGTTGGGAAAACTGACTAGCCATATACAGAAAACCAAAACTGGAACCCTTCCTTACAGCTTATACAAAAATTAACTCAAGATGGATAAAAGACTTAAATGTAAGACCTAAAACCATAAAAACTCTAGAAGATAACCTAGGCAATACTGTTCAGAACACAGGCATGGGCAAAGACTTCATGACTAAAACACCAAAAGCACTGGCAACAAAAGCCAAAATTAACCAGTGGGATCTAATTACCTGAAGAGCTTCTGTATAGCAAAGGAAACTATCGTTAGAGTAAACAGGCAATCAACAGAATAGGAGAAAATTTTTGCAATTTACTCATCTGGCAAAGGGCTAATATCCAGAAACTACAATCAACTGAAACAAATTTACAAGAAAAAAAAACAAACAATTCCATCAAAAAGTGAGTGAAGGATATGAACAGACACTTCTCAAAAGGAGACATTTATGCAGCCAACAAACATGAAAAAAAGTTTATCATCACTAGTCATTGGAGAAATGCGAAAAAAAGAAATGCAAATCAAAACCACAATGAGATATCATCTCATGCCAGTTAGGATGGTGATCATTAAAAAGTCAGGAAACAACAGATGCTGGTGAAGATGCAGAGAAATAGGAATGCTTTTACACTGTTGGTGGAAGTGTCAATTAGTTCAACCATGATGGAAGACAGTGTGGTGATTCCTCAAGGACCTAGAACCAGAAATATCATTTGACCCAGCAATCCCATTACTGGGTATATACCCAAAGAATTATAAATCATTCTACCATAAAGACACATGCACATGTATGTTTACTGCAGCTCTATTCACAATAGAAAAGACTTGAAATGAACTCAAATGTCCATCAATAATAGGCTAGATAAAGGAATTGTGGCACATATACACCAAGGAATACTATGCAGCCATAAAAAAGGATGAATTTGTGTTCTTTGCAGGGCCATGGATGAAGCTGGAAACCATCATTCTTAGCAAACTAACACAAGAAGAGAAAACCAAACACCCTATGTTCTTGCTCAAAAGTAGGACTTGAACAATGAGAATACATGGACACCGGGGCCTGTTGGGGGTTGGGAGACTAGGGAAGAGATAGCTTTAGGAGAAATACCTAATGTACATGATGGGTTGCTGGGTGCAGCAAACCACCATGGCATGTGTTAGACCTATGTAACAAACTTGTACATTCTGCACATGCATCCCAGAACTTAAAAGTATATTAACAAAAAAAGGAGGGGGCTAAAAAGTTTGATCTCAGAATCAAAGAACTTTTAACACACTGCACTAAGCAGTTTAAACAGTGGCCAAAGGTGAACAACTGAAGGTTTTTAATTAACGTGATAATTTATCAAATCAGAATTGTATTAGAAAACAGACGAAATAAAAAAATTTTAATGTGAACAAATTTTTAAAACATCGTGTTAAGATGGAGATTCTTGAAAATATTTTAAAGCTCTCCCTGCAAACTGTTTTGACTATCACATAAAACTAACAATTTGGAATATGATCCAAATACTGATAAAAAATAGACTGATATTAGTAAATGTGTATCAGTGCCAAATCAATTACAGCTTGTGATATAGAATTAATGACTACCAATTGCCAAATTCTTTCCTTGAGTTAGCCAGAGAAATAATCTTGAGACAAAAAGTTTGATTTGAATACCTCAAATCAAATTTTGATGTTGTCTCACAAAGATAACAGTCTATTTATGATCTCATACAGTGGAACCCATCTTGTAGTTTTGCTTTAAATTGCTGAAAAATCAAATCTTGGATGCATGCCAAAAGATCTAACACTCTTACCTATGCTTCAACCACTTAATGGTTGAATAGGATACTTACATGGATGGCAATTCCAAACAAATCAAGAACATACACATTCAAGAGAGATGGAAGGGTAGATCTGAGGCCTCAAATGGCTCTACTTGAAAATTCAAGTTTTATGTAAATGGTAAGTGTCAGAAATCTACTTATGTTACACTCTCTTGGTTACAACACCATGTGAGACATATGCCAAAAGGTTAAAAGAAAGTGAAATTATATATATGGAGACTTTTGTGCTTGTGACGAAACAAAAATCTGAGAAACTGATAGTTTACCGGTAAGGCAAAGTAATTTGAAGCATTTATACTAATGTCAGATTTGCAAAAAATTGTATTAAAAACTATAGGAATTTCTTTTCCGATAGAAGTGTGATCTAGTTAGATTAAGAAGTTAGAAAGAAGTGGGGAAAATTATGCATTTTGTATTGTTTGTCATATGTTATGTAATTCTCTAGTGGCAAAACCTTTCATTGTGCTCTCTTCATCCACTTTAATAACTTTTGGACAATATGGAGGCTCTGAATGCTAAGATTTCGGTGCTGGTAATTTTCAAACTTTTTCTTTCTTTTCTTTTTTTTCTTTTGGCATTCCTGGTTGGCATTAAACCTTTCAAATGTTTATTTGTGACCCTGAAGATTCAACTTTAGTTTCAGGTTACATGGAGGTACTAGCTGTACAGTTAACATGGTAGCTACTAGCTCTACATTTGGCTCTTTAAATGTAAATTAATTAAAATTAGATAAAACTAAAAATTCAGTTCTTCAGCGGCACTAGCTACATACCAAGTGTTCAGTAGTGGCTATGGTGTTGGACAGCACAGATACAGAACAGTTGTCTGATCACAGCAATATCTATTAGATGTCATTAAAGAGAGACTAAGATTTGCCTTCAATAATGAAAGACTCAAACAGGTTTAATAAAGAATACAGTCTTCTGTATTTTACTCTAACGACCAGCTTAGAAGAAGTCAAGAATTCTGTTACAAAGATGTTTGATGAGTAGGATATACAAACAGACAATACTATTTTGATTTTGCTTTCTTCTTAATATAAATCTATCATCTGAGCATAGCTATGCTCTTAATTTTCAGTCATAACATCATTAACTGGGAGTCAGTCATTTACTGTTTTTAAAGGGCACTCTTCCCTCTTCAGTTATATCATTTTGCCCTCAACTTAAAATTATGTCATGACCTTAAGTCTGAAACTTTCACTTCTTTAATTTCATTGTGCCATTTTATCAATCTCAAAAAGAGTTGAACTCTTTCAAGTAAAGAAAGATGTGCCCTGCCTATTCTCCATCTTCTCATAGTTTTATTACCCTAGTTATGAGGAGTGAAACATGGCTGCCTATGCAAAGAAGTGAACTGTAATAAGCACCTTACCGTATCTCTAAGTAGGCATCAGAGAATTACAGTTTTCAAACTTTGTAAGGACTACTTTATAAGAACTAAGACAACACAGGGATATGTGTTTACAATTTCGGTGTCTGATAGTATACATTATTAACTCATGTTTTAAAATAGAATTTCTCTATTTTACCTATTTCTTTACTATTATCAGTGTTTATATCATCGGTGAAATGCACTATGCTTCAATAACAAACAAACTCCGAATCTCAGTATCTAAAAATCACAGAGAGCTGAACATGTTCATTGAAGGTCAGCTGGAGCTCTGTTCTTTACAGAGCTTCATCCTTATCTCCTAAGCTGTTGGAGTGGTCTCAGTCCATGTTGGTGACAGACGACAAGGACAAGGTAAAGCAGTCTCTGGATGTTAAAGCTCCTACCCAGAAATTATACAGGCATCTTCCACTCTCATTTCATTGGCTAAAGCGAGTCATATGGCCACACATAATTTCCATGTCAGCATGGAGGTGCAATCCCTTCATGTGCTGGAAAAGATATGTCCAGGATATAAAAATATGTCTTTCATCATCTGTATCCTGCCTGCTTGTGATGTTGCCTCATCAGTCTGTTTCATTTAGACTCTATGTCCTTGCAATTTTGTCACTGTCTACAGTGGATTGGTAACTGGAGAATTTAACTGAAAGGAAAATGGCACTGGTTTTAAAACATTATCTATACAGACTCACAAAAGTCAGTTAAGTGGAAAGAGGGTAATCTGATTTGTGAAGATCCATGACTAGTGCTAGAAAAATGGCAGCACTTAAAAATTATTTTCCTATACAACATTGTGTAAAAAAATGAGAAAAAGAGATATGTTAAGAAACTACTTAATTCACCAAACACAGAAAGACAAATAATGATTCCACTTACATGAAATATCCAAAATGGTCAAATTCATAAAATCAAAGACTGAATGATGGCCACCAAGGATAGGAGTAGGGGTAAATGGGGAGATATGAATCAACAAGCATAAAATTTCAGTTAAGATAAATGAGCTCTCGAGATCTGCTCTACAACACTGCACCTATAATCAACGATAATGAATTGTACGCTTACATTTTCTTAAGAGGATAGATCGAATACTAAGCGTTATTATCACTGTAAGAATAAAAAAAGTTACTTAATTCATAAACAAAAGACACTGCCAGAAAGAAAAAAGATCAAATTGTAGTAGGTAAACTGAACAGTATTATTGTGTCTTTTGGTAGAGAAAGAATGAATAGAATGAGATTGGGAATGTTAAGCTCGCTTTAACTCTTCATTCTGAGAACTTCAGGGACACATTTGTATCTCTCTGCCATGCCTCTGGATCATGAAGATAACTTGGTTGCTGGTGTATGTCTTTCATCATTTCTATCCTGCCTGCTTGAGATGTTGTCTCATCAGTCTGTTTCTTTTAGACTCTGTGTCCCTGCAATTTTGTCACTGTCTACAGTGGATTGGTAACTGGAGAATTTAACTGAAAGGAAAACGGCACTGGTTTTAAAACATTACCTATACAGACTCACAAAAGTCAGTTAAGTGGAAAGAGGTTAGTCTAACCTTTCCCTCTCCACTCCGCAATATCTGACTTTGGGTGTCATTTATAAACAGTCTTGATATGGACAAGTTCTACCTTAAATGTAATGTATTTCTCCCTCTCTTTCCCTTGGCAAACCTATATAAACACGTTCTGACACAGAAAAATTTGGGATTACCAATTTTGTTGTCTTTACATTTCTTGTCTGAAAACTTCAAGAACAGCTATATTCTAGTAAAGATGTGACTTGAAATCTTCTCTTTAATTCAATACTCAATGGACTGCACTATCAGGATTCTATGCATAATTGCTGAAAGACAATAACCTGGCATTATTGATGCTACCAGAGGCTTACCATTTTTAAATAAACCATCCCAAGCTGAAGTGACATAAATCCCACATTTCACTGTTGCTGTGGCAAATGGTTCTTCTGACTCCGTGGCTTCTATCAATCTCTGATTCTAAAGATGCAATCGGTGCAATCAGATTTGTCAGTGGATGTTTAATTAAATATAGAGCCCTTCAAGGCACAATGGATAAGCAAATATAAGTTATTTTTCTCTTACTATAGAAAATTACAGTCTCTTTCATGGATTGCAAATTAGATAAAGAGTACCTTACTCTACATTATATGATCTATAAATAGATTGTTCTGTGTTTTTTCTTTTGTAGTTCATTTTATAAGATCCAGTGAGAAAACTCGTATCTAAGATCATGTTCTCATGAACTGAAATGTATCTTGTTTTTAAGAAATTTGGAAAATAGTTTAAGCATGTATCAGGAAAAAGACAGCAATCCTGTATTACTGAAAAATATCAACTTGGATAAAATTTCTTATAATTGCCCTTAAAATGTAACACTTCTGTAGGTGTTCTTAAGTAATGTTCCTTTGTAAACTGATCACTCTAGTTCTAGTACAATTTACTTAAATGCTAAAAATTTGGTATTATATATTAGATTTCTAGAACTTATAGAGAAAATTCTGTTTTACTTTTGTATCTTTTATCTTTTTTTTTTTTTTTTTGAGATGGGCGTATCACTCTGTCTGTCACCCAGAGTAGAGTACAGTGGTGCAGTCTCTGCTCCCTTCAACCTCCACCCATCATACTCAAGCTATCCTCCCACCTCAGCCTCTTGAGTAGCTGGGACTACAGGCACACCACCATGCCGAGGTAATTTCTTGTATTTCTGGTAGAGACAGGGTTTCCCCATGTTGCCAGGCTGGTCTTGAAATCCTGAGCTCAAGTGATCCACCCATCTTGGCCCTCCAAAATGCTGGGATTATAGACATGAGCCACTGCACAGGGCTATGTTTTATCTTTCTATTTAGACAGCTAGTATGTAGAAATGAGTAGACTAATTCCAAAGCCAAGGACAAATAAGAAATGAATGCCTTACATTTCATCATGAAGATGAATGAAGCTGATATTGACATTTTTTTCCTATATCCTACATTGTTAGGTTGCACCCCAACAATTATTGGCACAATTGTTAACTATATTTTCACTTTTAATTCTGAATGCTTATTCAAGCAGTAAAATCTATCTGAAGTATATGCTGAAATAAGAATCATCTTTTTTTCTCTCTTATTAACAAAGAATTACTGAGTCAAGTTTAATTAGTATTTATATTTTGTTACATGAAAGGACAAAATAAGTAGACGAGATAGTTGCCTGGTGAACCAGGAGTGTGTACCTCAGGAATGCCTGAAATATTATCATCTAGTGATCTGGTGATCTAGTGACTGATTCCTTGTTTGGGAGTTTTTTGGTTTTTTTTTTTTTTTTTTCAGATGGAGTCTTGTTCTGTAGCCCAGGCTAGAGTGCATGGCATTATGTAGGTTCACTGCAACCTCTGCCTCCCAAGTTCAAGCTATTCTCCTGCCTCACCCTCCCAAGTAGCTGAGACTGCAGGTGACCGCCACTGCGCCTGGCTAATTTTTGTATTTTTAGTAGAAACAGGGTTTCACCGTGTAGGCCAGGCTAGTCTCAAACTTCTGACCTCGTGATCTACTGGCCTCAGCCTCCCAAAAGTGCTGAGATTACAGGCATGAGCTATTTTGGAGATCTTGAAGAGGCAAATTATTCTATGTGATTTAATTTTACGGTTTGTTTTTCTTTAGTGATGACAGATAAACACGGTGGCATGACAGCGTTCAGATGAAGGCGATAAGAATTTGGTCAAGGGTGTTGAAGTATCATTACAAAATGGGAAGAAGTTTTTCTCCACACCGATTTTACATTCTTTCTAGAGCCAGCTCTCAAGATGGTAATTTTATGCAAGAACACAGAGCTAATATGTTGCAAATTACTCTGATATTTCAAATAGCAATGTAATATTAATTAAAAATGACAACTTTAATATATGCTAGATACAGTAATGAGAAAATATACACTGCACTCTTATGGAGTGTGGAGACTAGTAGCGATCTCTGTTGGTTTACATAGATAGTAATATAAAAGTTATAAATTCATAAAGGTTACAAAAGAATAATACATGGTATTCTAAGAATATGGACTAGAAGCATCATGACAGCATGTATGAGAACACATATAACAGGGACTCAAAGAGAAAAATGTTCCAAAGTTTAACTTCTGTACCCAGCCTGCTTGTTTCCCTCAGAGGATCTTGAGAGAACTAAGAGAAAATGGATATATAAAGAGCTGAAATATTATATAGATTTATTAGTTCATTTAGCAAGTATTTATTAAAGCTTTGTGCTGATAATTTGTGTCTCTCTCGTTTGACCCTTTCTTTTTTTTTTT